>JBAIZZ010000150.1:743916-936278 GCA_037355905.1 Heliconius aoede
TATATATATATATATTCTTCCTACGAGCTTCCTTGGAATTTGTAAAAAAATTTTAATATTTTGTTGGTAAAGTTTATAAAATAAATATATATTTTTAATATTTTTGTAGTGCTATTCGAAACGTTAAAACTAAAGTATTTTATTAGAAAACATATATTTTTTTTTACGTAATAGGATTTGAACCTACACTTCGACTCTCATTCACACTCTTGCTTCAAATAACGTATGAACGGTTAATTCTTTTAAAGTTTTCTAAAAAAATAAATAACTAAACAAACAAAAATGACAATACTGAAATAATCTACCACTTTCTTCCAAATACACGAAGGTAATAAATATTACATAAATATTCAGATAGATCAAACGGGCGAAGCCGCGCGGGGACCGCTAGTATGAAATAACTAAATGATATAGCATGAAACTGAAATAAAAGAAAATCAATAAACGTCAAAATGTAACATTCTACACGAGAAGTATAAAATAAAAACGTCTATCACTTCAACTGCCTATCCAAATAAGGAGACAGTTTGAAGAGACACAGTAGTCTCTATAGTAGAAACTCATATTTTCATTTCAACGTTTTGTAGGTCGTCGGTTTTATGAATTTTCAGCTCGTACTTTAGTGTTTTTTACGGTTCGTGTGACTTATTTTTTTTCAGACAGTGCTAACATTTTTTGGGCACATGTATGACGTAAAAAGACGGTTCGACGCTTTTCTCGGTGTAGCAGGGTAGGCAAACCAGTAAAATAAATACCAGAATACTAAAATTCAGAGGCCGTTGTGGTGCAGCAGTCATATGCTTGCATGTGACTGCGAACGTGACGGTTGTGGGTTCGATTCCCACTGAGAGGAATATTGAATATTCTAATTTTTCGCTCTGGTAAATAGGTAAAACGCGGCAATCGCGGCAAAAAAGAAATGAGCAGAAAGTAGAGAACGGAGTATCTTAACCCTAGGTTCTCTCTGTCTACACTCACTATACTATACTATAGATACATATATATACAGATAGCTATCAGGATACAGCGTGAATAGAAAAGTCTGGAAATTTGGCTAGTAAATCTTATAATAACTTTAAATTTTATTTACCGCCAACAGATTTACTCAGCGTTAAACCAAAGCTGTCTCATTTGCTGGCCTCGCGGACACGCAATTAACGTGCCCGGGATAATTAGCACATCTGTGATGGAAGGGCCGCATGAAAAATGTTCGTTTTGACGTGATTTCACTTTAAAGGGGATTTTATTTTAATATTCTTTCTTAGTTATTACCTAAATAGGAAAGATATTATGTTTTTAACTTGTTCGTGTATTAAATAATTTGGGAAATGTTTTCTTTACGAGCGCAGGTTTTATTATATAAAGAGTAATAAATAAGGTCACCATGACGCAATAGCTTATGACTATAAGCTTTCAGCGTTCTGGTAACAAGACAAATCCTAAAGAAAACCTACATAGTTTCCTCTACTTCCCGCTCAATTTTGTTGTCATTGCTTCAAGTCTTCAGTGACGGAGCTCAACGGCGGGTTGTGTCTTAATCATTATGTCACGCTTTTAATCAGTACTTAATGTCTTATAATTTACTTAAAATATTTACTTGACTCTCAAAGTCACAATTACATTGGTAGTATTAT
Source organism: Heliconius aoede (assembly GCA_037355905.1). Classification (NCBI taxonomy): domain Eukaryota; kingdom Metazoa; phylum Arthropoda; class Insecta; order Lepidoptera; family Nymphalidae; genus Heliconius; species Heliconius aoede. The sequence goes on from JBAIZZ010000150.1 coordinate 745,551, forward strand.
TAAGATCGTTTCAAATTAAGTAACGTAAGAGATAAGAGCTTGGACAGTGAAGTTGAGAGCGTTTCAAAGATAATTTCATGCAAAAAAACTCACCACTTAACTAATGGAGATTATAAGAGGTAAAAAAATATTAATAAGCAATAAGCCATCAAATTACTCGTCGACCTTGAGCCCTACGCCAGCAGGGGCCAGTGATTATAAGCACGACGGTTGTGGGTTCTGTTCCTACATATCCTATCCTGCTGTAAAATATTTAATATTTTCATTTCCTCCTCAACACGCAATGCCAGATTCACTCCTTTGTTCGGGATCAGTGTAAAGCTAAAAGAAAGTAATAAGTAAATCGAGACGTTATATTGTAAACGATATTACAACTTCAAAGACGTTAAGCTTTTGGCTTCAAGTTATATTTAATTAAATTCTACTCAAAACGAATCGAGCTTAACTATTGAAGGGCTAATATTTGAGATTGTTATGAAATGTCAATATTTGAGGAAAGTCATGGCGCAGGGGGTCACACGTGTGACAGCAAAAGTCACTGATTGTAGGTTCTATTTCCACTCGAGGAAACGAAACATTTAATATTTTATATTTCTTCGCTCTAGTGTCGAGACAAAGCATAGCGTTGTTCCTCAAAGCAAAGCATAGTTCCTCATCACCCAACACGCAGTGCCTCCAGAATTCGGCAGAAAGAGGAGAGCGATAGTGGGAACGGAATGTCTTAATCCACGTTACGCCTACAGCGTAAATTATATAATATAATAAACTATATATACTAAATATATAAAACATTTCTTATCCATCTGCACTAACAAAACTAACTACAAGATTTACCAAATACTGGATGAGTTTGTAATATTAAGTTCAATATAAATTTTAACAATAACAATTTTAACATATAATAGTAAATTTAAAACGTTAATATTCACTTAAAAACATATAAAGCCTATAGCGATATTAATAAATGATGATATATTATGAGGCCAGTCGTGGGCATAAATGTGAGACTAAACGTATTGAGTGGCAGAACTCAACGCCGCGCTTTGCCTCTAGACTAGAGCAAAGAAACGAAAATGTTAAATATTTCATTTCCTCGAGAGGGGAATCGAACCCACAATCTGACGCGCTTACATTCACTCGCTTGTGCCCCGGCGCCAACATTTCAACAAAATTATTATTCCATAACATGAATCTGAGTCGAATCGGAAATAAAACACAATACAAAATAAACAAACAGATTATTACTTATAATTTATCATATTTTATTTTCCAGTAACATTCACAAATTTTCAATTTCAAAGAAATTTTGGAAAAAAAAAACATTCTAATGCCATTAATATTTAATTATATATATTAGTGAAACTTATACCGGAATGCAATGAAATAAATCCGTCGTACATCAACAATGGCCATTCATGTTTATTACTATTATATACCGCGTTCATTGTTTATATATGGACATTGTTTGTGGAGCATGCGATATTTTAATTAAAACATTATATAAATGAACAAACAACACAAATTATTATGATGTGAGTTATTTTGGGCTTTTTTTACTATCACACTTTTTTTTTTGCATGTAATAAAGTAAAAAGTGCTTTGGGGAAATGAAAATTACCAATTATTCCGACTGGCGATCGAATCATCGAGTGTACAGTTAGATGCTATTCCACTGCGGTACGGAGGCCTCTTACTTAAATATTACTTAAATATTTTATTTTTTCGAGTGGGGATCGAACCCATAACCACTTGTCTATAGTCACTTCGTATCCCTGCTCCACAGCTGGCCCCCACAATACATACATATTTATATACATATAAAGAACTCTAAGTGACATTGGAAACCTTTTTGCCTGGTATGATCTATTTTCCACTCGCTTTGATTCTGCTTAGAAAGTTGTTTATATTTATTATATGTACATTTATATTTACTGTAACATACATCGACTAGATATTACAAGAGCTCTTTTATCTTTCCTATTTTATTCTTTATTTATTTACTATACTAATACTTTCATTTCTTCGCTCTGGTGTCGAGGCAAAGAGTTCCGTTGAGTTCCACCACTCAACACGCAATGCCTCCAGAATTCGGCGAAAAGTGGGGAGCGGAATGTCTTAACACTAGAGACTCCCTCTGCCTATCCTGCTGTGTGCGGGATACAGTGTGAAGCTGATTTTTTTTTGTCATCGCCTATATTGTATATTAGAAACTAACTCATATACTATGTTCCTTGTACTTAATTAAAAAGTGTGTATTATTTATTTATATATTCTAAATATAATAACAACACTAAAGCATTTTTTTTGCCTTCCTATTGTATTTCACATGTACCTAGCGGGTACTAGCTACGTTCCGCTTTTCCACAAGAAAAATCTCGAAATAAAGAAAAGAGTATGACACAGTGTCATAAATATAAGTAAAAAATAATTTCCGATAGACTAGAATACATTTTTTATAGTAGAATCGTAAACCCCTTTAGAAATTACGTTTGCCAACATTAAAAACAAAATAAATGTCAGCTCTTAAACTCACTTGCATAAATTTACTGTTATGATAAAATAAGCTATACTATTTTTCATTTTATGTGCTGCATAAGTTTATGGGTAGCAAAAGGAAATTTAAAACAACTATTTTTATCTTGACATACATATTTTCTAAATCACAATGGAAAACTTAGAAATTTTTCACTTTCCCGCCGATTTAAGGAAGGAAGGCTGTGTGCTGAAGTAATAGAGAGCAAACATATATCTAAATTTAAATTTCGGCATAATTTCTTACGTACTTATATACTCGTACATTTTATAGGAAACTAATCACAAGGAAGTCACAAGCATGCGATTGTAAACACGATGGGTTAAGGGTTCGATTCCCACGCTGGAAATAAAAATATTTAATATTTTAATTTTCTCGCTCTGATAATAAGGCAAGGCGCAGCGTTTTATTCCAATCAACATGCAAAGCTTCCAGAATTCAGCGGAAGTGGGGAATAGAGTGTTTCAACACAAGGTTTCCAGGTTTCTTCTGCCTACCCTGCCAGTATACAGGGTGGAACTAAAAAATTCTTTATAGGTGCGTCTAAATGGTATTTTTTGTACTGTACACACTCGTAAATTCAAGTTATTTCACTCTTATACATTATTCCTATAGTTTCATACGTTCTGAGGCTCGCATGTTTCGCTCACATTCCGCCCCGCGCTCAGAAATAACAAGATGCTTTATTTATGTCGGTACACGGATATTTTTCTTAAAACTGGGTTTTGTAGAATCGTGTGGAAAACAAAAGTAAGAAAAAAGCTCAGGCTATATTTAAAACAAACACTTGTAGATCTCATATGATTGTATTTTATATAAATGTCTAGAACTTTTGAAATGAGTTAATTGATTTGGTGATTTTAATGTGATGGGATTTTAAGGTGATGAGGTGATTTTAAAGTTTTTTTTAAAAAAACTTAATTACCAATTATTTAAGATATAAATAATTTTGTATGAATAGTATAAAGAAAAAAATCTTCATAAATAGAAAGTTTTAACAGAATAAAATATCTTATTTGTAATACACATAATATATAAAGGAATAAAATTACGTAACCTAACCACTTTAATAGTCCAAAAAAAACGTGAGAAATATTACCGTGAGTAATAATCGTATCTATAACTATTGAATTCTATAAGGCGACGGTGCTTGTATGTCGTCGTTGCATATAGAAAAACGTATCAATATTTAATGTTGAGTAGAAACGTGGTTGGTTGAGATCTTGCATTATTTCTAACTTCGTGTACGTACTAACTCTTCTGTCTTCTGTTCTGTCCCTCGTGAAACAGAAGCAACTAAGAGTTTTGTATGACAATCTATCTGGTAGTATAATGGATTCTATCTATTATGATTATGATGAATATGAATTATATACAACACAGTAGTTCCTAAGATTAATGCTATCAACTTAACAAACACAAACTGGAGCCCAGTTGTGGCATAGAGCCATAGGGTCGCGTAAGCGCGACGGGTTGTGGGTTCGATTCCGACTCGACGAAATAAAATTTTCCCTTTGGTGATGAGGCAAAGCGCGGAGTTGACTTTCAAGTTCTCAAAACGCAGAATTCAGTGAAAAGTGTGGAAGGGAAACACCGTAACATTAGGGTTCCATACACTTTTTTAGCTTCCTATATATGTATAGGATACGAAATACAGAATGTAGCTAAAAATATAATAAATATTATAACTTTTTGACAACAAAATGTATAAATTACACACATTTCTTTCGACCATTAGCAAATCAACTGAAATCTCACGAAAGCTGTCTAACATTTTTCCATTCCGCAGTTTCTTCTAACCATTTGTTCCTGCCGAAAATCCAGTGATAAATGCGTGTGCCAACTCCCAGAATGAGATACAATGAAATTCAACTTAGCGTTTTTTTTTCTCTCTTTTTGTGCCTAATCGATCCTTCATAGAATACAAAACAACTTTTCTGAGATAAATTAACGTGAAAATATTTATAGTTGTTTTTTTTCTATTTGTTGACATGTTCTTACTTTAGATTTATATTACTAGTTTATAGGTATTATGCTATATGATGTTATATGGTTACATGTATATAATAGTTACATCAAAATATACAATATATAATATATACAATAAAGAAAATCTCTTGTCATCAATAGCCTTAATTGATAAATAAATAAGAATCATTTTTTAATTTGAACCAGATGTTCCTAAGATTAAAACGTTCAACCAAACATATTCTATAATTTTTTTCATCTTCACACTATATCCAGCATGTCTAGGCAGAGGGAGCCTGGTGTTAAAATACTTTACTATATAATAATGCAGTATGTATATACTGCAAGTATATAACCTACTAATGATAAAATAAGACGATGTTCCATCTACTCCGCCGTGGCCGGTTAAATTTTGAAAGTCACGTTTCTCAGTAAAGCCTTTCACTTCAAATCTCGTTGAATTAAGCCTGTGGAGCTACACTTTGTGAGCTCGACTCCAGCTTCGGGCGTATGTTTGTTTTCGTAACTGTATACTATTTGTAAATACAAGTTGAGATGAAACACCGAATGTGATATTCAGATATCAGTTCAGGACTAGACGGGCTCTCAGCGAGATATTTATGGTGATTCTCTATTGTAGTGTAATTGAAGTACATGCGAAAAAATCAGTTGTACACCTGTAAGTCAGCCTTCACCACCTAACCTTGAGAACTTAATTTCAGGATTGGAGTTGAAAGGGAAGTACAATTTACAAAAATTTGTCTCGCTTTGACATGAAAATATAAACTTTTACTTTATATTGTTAGTAAATAGTAATTTTAATGCGTTTGTTTTTTTTTATCTTTACGTTGATTCCCGCATATAGTAGGATAGGCAGAGGAAATCAAGCTCCTCACTGAAATCTGAGTAAAGCTTGCGACTGTAAACGCGACGGTCGTGGGTTCGACCTTTTTATTTTTCTTTTGGCAAAAGATGTGTTATGTAAAAAGATTTTTTATATGTATATGTTTATTTATTTAATTTAATTTTTATATGATTTTTTTATATTGATTAGAATGTAAAAAAAAACAAAAAAATTACACAATATAACGTCATAGTAAAATTTGTACACTTAGTTGTGCATTTTAAAATTTCCGACTCTACACAATACTTAGCTGTATTATTAAGTATATATTTAAAGTATAATATTTATATTTTCCCTGTAATTAGACCGGGTGTAGCGGTTAATTTCGTATGTATTTTTTTTAATATATCCCGTGCTAAATAAAATACGCAGATTAAATAGATTTTCAGTTATATAAATTACAGATAGATAGATTTTGAGCGAAGGACAGTTAACCTTCTCTTGTATGGAAACCCTTTAAGGCTTACTTTACAATCTTGCCACCATTAAATCGTGTACTTAGTTCACTTAACTAGTTACCAACTTAGTAATGACGAAACTTTTAATGTATTATACGTACAAGTTGTGTCATTAAAATACTTGTGCTGTGGGGATCTTCGGAAGCGTTTGTCAGCTTGAATATTTAGTTCTAGTATAGCACTTATACATTATTTACGGAGGTTTTCTTTTTTGTAAGAAAAATAATGAAATGATTTCATTCCTAAGGTCGTGACATAAACATTGTGGTGCGGAGTTTGATATTGAGAGGACAGAGCGCGGCGTTGAGTTCCATCCCTATACATACAATATTCCAGAAATTGATCAGAAAATATACATCAGAATAGAACAGCAAAGCGGAAATAAAATCACTTTTTGTATGTTTCTTCAAATTTTGAAGTAAGGTTAAGAGATAAGGCGAGCGTTTATGCGCATTTTGAAGGGGCCTCTTAAGCCTTAAGCTCTTAAGCACTTGGTTCACATATCTCAGATACCACTTCAGGCTTCTCTCACTAGAAGGCAAGAGTCACTTAATTCCACACATTTCCCCTTGTTTTCGAGACATTACAAGTTTAGTTAAAGCGTGATGAGTGAAGAAGCTCAACGTTACACTTTGTCTACCAGTGCAGGGAAATAAAAAAAATATATGAACCCACAACCGTTGCTTTTATAGTCATAGGTATCACTGTGCCACGACGGTATCGCCAGCAATCAAATATAAATATAGAAGTATAGATAACATTTGTACTTGATACTGAAATAATGATAATAATAGATTTCTAATAATGAGTAATTCGTTAATTTATTTACGTTTATATTTCCATTTTTACGGTCTAGTGTCGAGGCAAAGCATGGCGTTGATTTCTGCCATTCAACACTCAATGCCTCCAGAAATCGGCAGAAAGTATGGAACAGAGTGTCTTAACACTAGGTTCACTCTGCCTATCCTGCTGTGTGCGGGATACAGCGTGAAGCTGACTGAGTATAATACGTATCAAAAGGATCAATACATCGTATACAAACACGTGATACTTAGTTATTCAAATATAAAATATTCATGTTTCCTTTGATCACTAATAGCGAGATTCATGTCAGTTCCTCGAATTTCATATCCGAAATAATTCAAAAATATTTGTTATAGTGAAAATTATACTTGGTGTTTAGGGAAAAAAGTTGAAATTTCTGTAACGGAAACATCCAGAAAAACATAATACTTCTAAGGTAATTCCTTTATTGCGTGCAGGGTCAAATGCGTCAGTTAGTTTAATATTTGATTTCGTAATAGAATACGTTGGTGTTTCTTGTCTCACTAAAAATGTCAAGCTCAATACCGAACTTACGTTTCGCTATTCACATTTCTTTTTTCATCTTGAAAAAAGATTTTTTTTGGAACTTGTAAAAGATCATCTTGGCCTAGTGGCACTGTCTCACTGTAAACGTGTTATTTTCTATTCATTCTTGTAAGAAGACAGAGTGCGGCGTTGAGCCTAACAACGAATGAGGATAAACGAGTAGGTAGAGTAGAATAGTAATATACATTATGTAACCGCTGCCTCACATGAATTTAAAAAATATAACACTAAAATATTAAATATTTTATATTCAGCTGTGATAAAAAAAGGAGACACGGTACCTTTACTCCGAAATATAATATTAGTACAGTAGTAGTATTGAGTGTTGAATAGCGGGACTGAAAGCCGTGCTTTGCCTCGAAGCTTTTACAACAAACTGGTTTTGAGACGCCAGAACGGAGAAATGAAAATATAAAACATTTATTATTTTATTTCCTCGAGTGTGAACCGAACCCATAACCTACATATATATTTAATAAAGTCATATAATTAAATATTTTATATGACTTTATTAATTTCTTAATTGTAAAATGTTAACTGTATATTGTATTAATATTTAATATCCCGATATCTAATACACTGCGACACCAATACTCGTTGAGTGGACATTAACCGTCCTAAGTCATATTAAATTGTACTCGTTAAACTGTCATTAAAATTTTAACAAAGTTTTGATGAGAACTAATTGTAATTAAATAGTTTAGACTGCTTCCGAGTCGGTAATACAATTAACTTCAGATTCAAATTTATTATAAACAATAATATTATTGATATTTTTGAAGTAAATATAAGCAAATATTTTTAAAGTTATTTAGTTTGAATAGATACAATACAAAATATTCAACTAGGTTACACATATGTATCATATTGCATTCCATATTGATTGGCACAATGAATACATCGAGTGTTCAGTGGAAAGGAGCGCTGAGAATGATTGTATCGTGCTAATTATTTTTCGAATTTTAAAAAAATAAATATTTTTTATATATAACGAAATTACATTAAGACCGCCATGGCGCAGGACATGTTCATTCATTTTTAGATATTATGTATCTCTTCATTGCGAGTTCGATCAATTAAACTGAGATCTCTAATTCGTTCTACACTTAAAAAAATTTTTGACTATCAAAAAAAAAAACAGTAAAAAAGCAAAACAGCATAAAAAACTTAATAAATGAATATGCAACGATATAAGCGCCAAATAAATAATTTCTAAAAGACGTAAATATGAATTTAAACCCGCGACCGTTGTTTATAAAAAGTTCTTATTAAGAATAGCTAGTCGTTAACTATTGCACAGCTGGGTGTAACGTCGTACCGAGGCTGGCTGGTAGCGTCATACAACTTTATGATGCGATATCCGCACTATCTACACATGGAAGGAAGCTTTGCTTAGCCCGCGTGTACATTGTTGTCTAAATATTTTTATTTATCTATTAAATATCCACCTATGTGCGGTTAAAAGAGATATGCGTTTTTTTTTTCTTCTTTTTAAGAAAAATTATAGTAATTTATATATTTTTTCATCAGCTTCACTCCGTATCCCGCATTTAGCATGGTAGAAAACAAATATTTTTAATAAAAACATTCTGCCAGCTAAAATTTGAGGCCAAAACGATGACGACTTATAGTAAATTAAATGTTATATTTTGATAAACATGTGTATGTTCGCCTTATTGTTTAGCACATTAAGCTTATCAGGTAGCTTTTAAGCTCGAAACGGACATTATACTCGAAGCTATCTATTTATTCCACAAAAAAAATTCAATGATTAAACGTTTCAAAGGGAACGTTTAATAATTGAAATATTTTTTTTTTGAAGCATTGATTCATTATTATAAGTGTATGTCTTAAGCATCTCTAAAACAGACCTGGAATGGAAAAAAAACTGTTTTCCCTTAAAAATCTCGGTCCCGCGGGAACTTTTGGATTTAAAATTTGTTTCATAATTTAGTTTATATTACAGTTTAAGTTTCATAATAATCGTTTTGACAATTCTGGACTACCCTGCACAAACATAAAGACAGACAGATAAACCAAAAATTTTAAATCTCCCGCTTGTGTTTTTGTATCGTGTGAAGGTTATATTGAAATCACAGACAGACACTTCAGAACTTCTATAAATATGTAGTATATATCTTTTATACATATAGATAGAAGACTAGATAGGAATGAACCAAGCACTAGAAGCTAGATTAACCGTACCAGTTCACGTGGGGGGGGGGTCAACTTGAATCCTATATCATAGCCTGGTCATTACGATCCAAGTGATACTTGAATGGCCCTATAACGCTCACCTTCACTGTCAGAGCTCTTTTACTTAAACAAATGTAGAATTATCTTACTAGTGCCATATGTAACAAGCATACGTTGTAGAAACGATCACTGTAAATATACCCCCGATTTGAATTTGAACCAACTACCACCGCATCTTACCAGAAATCGGTCACATCAATATCAACACAAACAAATAAGTGTATTTAACGTATTGAGATCTCATCTCCACGCAAGCTTATCTTTATTTATTCTACCATACAACCGTCAACGTTCTGATATTCCAATAAATTTCATATGGACTGTTTTTTGTATGAAAAGGCATTAATTTTAAATGCGAAATGAACGCTTAATTTTTAAAGCGCTTCAGTGTTTCCCGTTTGTTAAAATTGCTCTTCTGAAACGATACGATGTGTTTTTTACGAGTATTTTAGTTAAAAATATTTAACTTTAAATATTTTTGTTTTTTTTTTTTAAAAACTTCACGAACTTGTGATGTATTTATAACCAACGCCTGTTTGAACGGTTTTTATTTTTTTCAGCTTACAATGATTAAATACGTAAGTTGTAGCTAAAATAAAACTAAGTTCTCACCTTATGTTACCTTATGTTACCTTATAAATGCTTTGATTTATGTTTTATTGGTAGACGCTACGGCGCAGCGGTAGTAGTTCTAATAAAAAGACCAAGGACGGCATTTAGTCCCGCTATACAACACAATAAAAATTCCAGGCGGAAAGTACCAAACGGAGTGCTATCACTACGTTTTCCATCCATCCTGCTATGTGCGGGATACAGCGTGAACATTAAAAATAATGGAATTAATATACCTAAAACTAAATCACTACCTCATTAAAATTTACATAACGTCGGTTATTCCGATATAATATATATATTTTAATCGGCATCAATATCTCATACAAGTAACCTATTTTACTCAAATATCGACATCACAATTTTAGTAGCTTGATGTGATGCTGTAAGCAACGTAGAAGCTAGTCTGCCTATATGTTATCATTTTGTCATCCGGTCGCGCGCACGCTGATATTGCGATACGCTGTTTACTTGGCTCTAATATATTTTTTATTCTGTATATAAACATGTAAACAGCATTTTATTTATCAGTTACACGCTGTATCATGAACACAGTGGGGTAGGCAGAGTGAAACTTGTGCTAAGACCGAATTTTTCGAGATATTGCGTGTTGAGTAACGGAACTCAACACCGCGCGCTTGCCTTGGTGCCATACTGAATTCATAATTGATACTCATACATGAACTCCGGGGGGTCCTCATGCTTTTTACGTTACCTTCCTGCAGTGTCTTTGATAATAAATTTTGGAAAATTAACCTTCCCCTACCTCACTTTCTACTCACTTTTCATTATAAATCTTTTTTGTAATTCTTTTAACATTCATTCACTCAACGCGCCCAAACCAGCTGAGCACGTTCTCGTTCATTCTCCCCGTGATATCCTACCTACCGGTAGTACCTCTTATCTACTAAATTCACTAAGCTAACATACAAAAATAAAACAGGTAAGCTTAATATAACACATTCATGGATATCAGTCGGAGCAAATCGTCAATAAAGGGTTTTACGATCCCACCGAGCCTACTCCGGAATGAAAGTTCACACTCTTGTCACTTCGCGTAAATTATCTAACGTCCCTTTTTAGTGTTTGTAATAGTATCCGCAATTGTTCTCGAGGGTAGAATACATTTTGAGACAAGACAAATTTTATTTATTGAGTGAAAAATATATCAAATAATACAAATAAGGGAAATGGAGGCCGTCGAGGCCCAGGGCTACAAGGGCGACTGTTATATGTTCAATCTGCACTCGAGGGAACGAATTATTATTTATGAATATTTTCATTTCTTCCCTCTGGCACCAAGCCCGGCGTTGAGTTCCACCACTCAACGTAATACTCGTATCTTCAGAATTCGGCGGGAAGTGAGGCATGGAGTATCTTAGCACTATGCTCTCTCTGCTGACCCTGCTACGTGCTACGTACTTTGGATAGAACTCATGATGATAACTGGTAAAATAAAAGCAGCAAACGGAGTGCTTAAGTCCTCGGTTCCCTATCTCCCTATATAAAGAATACCTTTGGACTTAAAATGAAAAAAAAACTCTTAACAAAACATTGAAATAAATTAACAGCTTCTAATTTGTAGTTTTCAACAAACCACTCTTTTCTTACCATTCCATGAGATGAGTTCACTCATGGTGTGGCATGGTAAATAACTTAGGACGCTCCTAGGACAGGCGTATAGTTAAATGGCAAGTGTAGGTTAAATTTAGGCTAAGTGTAGGCTAACCTTTAAAGCAATTAATTCCTTACCAGGTACCAAAGTTATCTTTATTTAACTTGAAAGTCAAGTTAAGGGCAATAATTTGAACCAAAAACGTATTATTTGTATCTTATATCTATGTTATATCTATCTTATATCTGTCTTATATCTACAATATATCGATATCTTTGAAAGGAAAGCAATTCAATAACACATAAATTGCCCTAAAGACCGTACCATACCTTACACCTTTCAAATTGCTCATTGTGACTTCGTTATTATTCGACCTTCGCGAGGCTTTGTACGCAAACAACTTAGTATCAAAGAAAAATAGAAAAGTAAAATATTTATAAACAACTTTATTTTATCTAAGATACCATTTTATTGACGTGATGGTAATGGGTCCGATTATCGTCGTTCAGGAGTTCGGGAGTTTTATTTGTTTCATATTTATATACTCGCTCTGGGAAGACAAAAATGAAGGAAGAGCACTGCCACTAAAGCGCCACTTATTTCTCGAATTTGAGCGGAAAGCATAGAAGGGAATATCGTGAGATTAGTATGTATCTGCTATGCTGTAAAAAATCATCAATATGTTATAAATCTGCTTCACGCTGTATCCCGCACAGCAGGGTAAGCAGAGGGATTATAGTGTCGAGACAATTCATTATCCACGTCCTATCGAATTCTGAGGCACTCAAAACGCATTTTGAGTGAGCCGAGCTTTACCTCGATACCAGAGCTAAATTAAGTTATTATGGGAGTTGGTGTTCTATCGATACCTTATTGTAAACTTTTATAAAATTTAAAATTTCAAGAATGACTTAAATATAATTCTTACAAAATTGTGCAAATTTTATTTAAAAATTATTATTTTTCAGTAATCAAAATAAAGGAGAAATTAAAGAATTTAGAGATTAGCATTGGGTGGAAAGTGGGGAGCAAACTGTCTTAACTTGCTTCTCTATATGCTGAATACGGCGGGAACCTAAAAAATATAAACAATTCACATTCACTATCTCTGTACAGCTTACAAAAATTACTTGTAATATTACAATTTATCGTTAATTTTAAAACAGAATCCAAAATTATAAGTGTAAAATATTTAAATAATTTAAAATATAACTAGCCAAACATATAATAATATTTTGTTATAATAAAGTTATTCTCTTGCATCCATACCACTTTTATTTGATACAATATTCAAAGGCAACGCGTCGGCCGAGTACAGCGCTTACAGCCTAAAAATGACTTCTTTTGTCGTCAACAACAAAGCATGATTTATCATCTTACAACGCTGCCCGCGACCTCAAATTCATATTAAAATAGGCCGATACTACCATAGATTCCACTATAGATGCGACATAAACTTTAAAGCTTTCACGATTTTTCCCGCATTCATTGGGAACTTACTAATATCACACTCAGTTTCCCCCTTTACCTCATTTCCGTTAAAGGAGAGGTCCTTCACTTTCAAATTAACGTAACATATTTTGATACGATTTTTACAATTTTTTTTCGAAGGTCATCGTAGGCCAAGGACACAAAGTTGTGACCATAACGCGACGGTCGTGAGTTCGATCCCCACTCGAGGGAATGCATTATTATTTATTAATATTTTCATTTATTCGCTTTGTCACCAAGTCAAAAGCCAGGCATTAAGTTCCGCCACTCAACATGCATGTTGCAACAATGCGTGGGAAGTTGGGAACGGAGTGTCTTGACACTAGGCTCCTTCTGCCCACCCTACTGCGTGTGGAAATCAGCATGAAGCTTTATTTTATATTTATTTTTCTAATACTCAGTTCGTTTCTATATCTATTTTAATCTATGTTTTAGAATGTATAGACACTTCAGGTTGAAAGAGAAGTGCAAAAATTACGGTCATGTTTGCTCGATAAGGGAATAAGAATAAAAGAACACTCTTACGGCTCAGTGGAAAGTAGTAAAGAATACTTTCTTATAATAATTGCATAATTTTATTAAAAAAAAAAACAGTTCATATTTAAATTTTACCTACGTCTTGAGTAGTGGAGGTCAACATCGATCATTGTCTTGTGACCGGAATGAAGCAATGAAAATAAATTGAGCAGAGAAAATAAGTTAGGATCGAACCCGCTATCGTCGCGTTTACGGTGAATCGCAGTGTCGCTGGTACACGACGACCTCGGTAAACTATATATGTAACTAACAGCTAAAATGATGTTATGTAAAATTATTCGGAACGCGTCGCAGCAATCATTATGCGAATAGCTGTATTCAAGCGTTCGGATTATCATTGCTAAGTCGTTTACTTCAGGCTTGTTTACAATTCGTGTGATCGGCTTCACGCTGTATGGGGGGGGGGGGGGGGTCTGTTGGCATACAGTTGAATAGGCAGAGGGAACCTAGTGTTACACAGTATGAACAGAGCCTCAATTTCCGACGAATTAAATATTATTTTTAAAGAATTATTTTATAATTTTGAATTTCGAGGTTGAAGTTTTAAGTTGAGATTATCAGTTTGAAATGTAAGTATGTGACAATGTGGAAATATTTAAGTATAACATTTTAAGGCTTCCAAGCACATAACATTCGTGAGTGTATATTTGACCTTCTCAAAGGTCACAAAAAGCATAAAAACCCCCGGAGGGCATGTATGAAGAGGTTGATGACATTGGACGGGACGAAAGAGGTACGCAGTGGTATGTTTGGCATTTTATCCTATCTGGCTATCCCGATAGAGATAAAGTCGACAAATATCTTGGTAACTAAATATCATATCGATATGATCCTGATTTCAATACATATATTCTAACTTAAAGAATAGTTAAAGTTTCATCAAAATAAGTTCATTAGTTGCTAAAATATGGATATCTTAATGTGATCTAATTTGAAATCAGCTTTATTTTTTAACAAAGTAAATATACATATTTTAACAATATATTTACATATTATAGATTATGAATATGGTACCGGATATTAACCAACAATTATCATCAATTAATAATAATTATAAAAAATATAATTTTAAATAAATAAACGTTAAGATTGCAAATAAAATTCAGAAATTATTATTATGAGTCAGTAAGACAATATGTCTTGTCGTTACACAAGTCTTTACTTAGACAAATGCTCGTTCATTAATTTCTTGGCCAACGACTACTTTAAAATGACTAATGATTCTGACAGCAGCACAATATTTGTTCGTGTATGTCAAGCAAATTACAAAGTGCACTTAAGGCTTGTTCATTAGGAACTTCAGACATTTTTAGGATCCCGTATCTCTAAAAAAATAACCACAATATCATTATTAGATCACTTTTTTCTTTCACTGTCATATGCGGGATACAGCGTGAAAATAAAAAAATAATGGTAGTTGACTTGATATAAAATGAGCAGTTCGTGCATGCCCGCAAATTTTAAAGTCTGACAATTTTAATAATTTGTACTTCTATTAATTCTAATCTAATATTAAGATTGCTGTGGAAAACATAGAATATCATTGATTTGTTAGTATGGTATAGATTTTCACTTCAATTATACAGTTTCTCATCATATAAAATGGTTCCATAAAACAATAGTAAAGTAATAAGTAAATACTGTGACAAAACGATATTACTATTAGGCGCGACGCTTATTGCTTGGACCACCGGTTCTAACACAAAACTCTATACATTAATCTCAGTTCAACTCAGATTTTGCAAAGTTAGGGGCAAATTTCAACAGGAAATCGGAAACAATTTGCAAATAACAACAAACCTCATAATCTGCCACCTTCCCCTATTGTTGCTATTGTTGCTGCTGACTAAGGAAGCACTCTCTCCATTTGGAATATTTATAGATTGTATTTATGTTATAAGATTGACTTGTAAATTTGGCAATTTGCGGTCCTTACTTGTTTATAATATATATTGAGTCGTCCAAAAC
Source organism: Heliconius aoede (assembly GCA_037355905.1). Taxonomy (NCBI): domain Eukaryota; kingdom Metazoa; phylum Arthropoda; class Insecta; order Lepidoptera; family Nymphalidae; genus Heliconius; species Heliconius aoede. The sequence continues at coordinate 761,264 of JBAIZZ010000150.1, forward strand.
AAGTCAACAGCAGGAACCGGGACCAATTAATCGAAATTATCATAGTCTTTAATTTGTTTGGATAACGTAATATTCATATCATTTTACAAGCGTTTAGACAGAGTTCAATATTTTTTAATTTTTACTTTTATTATTTACTTAAAATATTTTATATTTACCCTTTTCTGAATTTAATAAAAATGTAGAACCAGAGTAGTTCCTGAGAATAGAGTATTCAACCAAACAAATTTGTCAGCATTAATAATATCAATATAGAAGTATAAATAAGTAATACAAAGCAAAATATTATTATATATTATTTCAATTTCGATTATATAACCAATTTTCCTTCGATATTTACAATTTGAAAATAACTTTGTTAAGTCAGCAAGAAGGACGTGCTCCCCACTGCTACGAGGGGATTTCGTGTATTTTCACAAACGAATCATTTGGGTACAAAGTCAATATTCTTTACCAAAATAATTAATAATTAATCTAGATTTTTTTTATAACAGTTGAACTGCATAATGACTTAATAAGGCCTCTGGACTTCAAAAGGGATAGAACGGAAGATTTATTTGGTGGTGGAGCTGAAATTTAAATCAAATATTTACGTGTAGGGCTCGGAGTACAGAAAAAAATTAAGCTTTTAAGTTGATGTCTTCCCGTGAATCTACAGATATGAAATTTTGCACATAGTGAGAACTTAAAATACCAATAAAAATTTACCTAACTTTCAATTTTTTTTTTATCTACAAGTCGACTTAATCCTATCTATTGATTTTTCTATAAACATCAGCATAAAGTAGTATATTTACGGTAACAAATGCGGGTCGCAGCCCCTCGATGTAACGACCATATTCACTGACGACATATTGAAGGACTTGGGACCGAACCCGTCAATTTTTCTCAATCGAAAATTTATTTCTCGACCGGAATTTCTCGTATGAAACTTTAGTAAAGTAGCTTATCAGCTTATTAAGTTAGCGAATAGTTTTTGGTTTGAAATTCAAAATCGTGTTATTTTAGGTGAATATGATTTATTAAATATTTTTTTTAAAAAATACTTATTTATTTTAAATTCAGTTAATTACATAATTTTAGAATTCCGTAGACGTTCATATGCGGTAGCGACAAAGAAATCAGACATATTTAACGCAGGTTGGTAAACATAATAGGACTTTATTACTGCAAGTCTAATATATTATGGAAAGATGAGGGACATAGGATCGATATTTTCAGCAGTGGACACTACAAGATAAGTCTTGTATATATAATACTAAGGTATTATATATAAATAATATCATAAATAGATTGATTGAAAATATATTACATATCAACTATAATTATTGTAAATATAAATATTCCTCTCCTTCTGTTAAATATTATTCTTTTAAATCAAGTGAGAGTAGTAGTGCACTCAAGTACATCAGTTGTACTAATATAGCAGAGCGTATACTTTATTATACTTATTTAATAAACATGACACTGAAGAACCACATCTTAATGGAAATCATTATCAAAATAAAATAATATCTCGAGATAAAAAACAAAATACTAGAGACAAATAATATCCAGTCACAAAAATTACTAAAAACGAAAGAAAAATCTGGCGATAAAATTTACGGTCTCAGAATGTTACGGCCTGAAGCAAATAAAATTTTTGTAAGACCGCGTATAAATAATGAAAGGAATTCCCTACGTTCTTGTAGTAGCAAAGTGAAATTTCTTTCGTAATTTTATTTCACTACAAGAAATAAATGTTTATGGTACAAAGTTTTTTATAAATGAGTTCAGCCTCAATAAATGTGATTATATATTTCAAAGAAATTGTTAAATAGGCAAGTCGTAGCGCAGAGACTCAAAAATGTATTTGTATGACAGGTTATGGGTTTGATTTCCACTCAAGGAAATGAAATATTCAATAATTTCGTTTCTTCGCTCTGCAGAGAACTAAAAAAAGTTTATTTTATTAATATCGTTTTCCATCTTTTGGCATCCCTGTCACACACGATGAAGACACGAAGAACTTAATGTGAAGAACTAGGAACTTAATGTATCGTTTTTATATTTCAATTTTCCTTTTTTGCTATTTTTAAATTTTAAACTATTCGCGCGGCGTAGAGTTCCACTACTCAACACTCAATATTTTAAAAATTGGGTGGAATATCCCGCAGACAGTAGGGTAGGCAGAACGAATCTCGTATTAGGACACTCCGTTCCCCACTTTCTGCATTCTGGAGATTTCCCACTTCTGGAGGCATTGCGTGTTGAGTGAACCCAGCTGAAACCTGTTCCTAATTTTTTTTTATATAAATTATTGTACATGTATTTAAAGATATGAAATTATTGTATTGTTTACAAAAAATACAAGTAATAACTTGCAAAATATATTAGTCATTCTTAACACAGTTCAGTAATTCGCGTGACAGTTGAGTTAGCACCTAACACAGTGAAACAGAATAGCACATTAATGACAACGTTTTATGAGCACATTCGTATTTATGTATTGTTATGGTGGTTTCTATTGTTTAAATAAAAATAATATTTATTGAAATATAAATATTTATTGTACGTATTGTGGGGGAACGGAGTGTCTTAACACTAGGTACCCTCTGTCTACCCTGCTGTGTGCGAGATACAGCGTGAAGCTGATTGATTGATATTGTATATCTTTATATTGTTTTAAGTGCGATATTTAATTTTCACATTTTTCAATCTCTATATAATATACGGAATTTCGTGAACTGAGTATTTCAACACTAGTTTATATTAGTCAATCCTGCTCATTGTGTGGGAAATATTATGAAGCTAAAAACACATAAAGTTTACATTTTAAGTGCTAATTCAACACTTTTAACACTAACACTTATAATATAAATAAACTTATTTAAATAAAATTATAAATTATTTTCATGTTTCCATAGGAAAACAAGGAAGCTAGAGCTAAGAATCTAACTATCACAAAATACATCTAACCTTGATGAGCTAATATATATATTTTTCTTACGATCCTATACCAGCGCCGCTACCAAAAATACATACTATTCTGGAAAAATATGGTCTAAACTCTTGTCATTATATATAAAAAGTCGTCTAAGTTATTCCATCAATTATGGATGCCCTGACTTCGTCGAACTTCGTCCATTACGGCCAGTACTTCAGACCTTGCGATCATTATTCGACAACCAATGTAATTAGACATCTCCCGCTCTCGGTTGAAGTAACTTTGTATAAGAAACTTGGAATTTCTGGAGACCAATTAAACCTGGCAGCATAGTATAAAATCTATTAAGCATTTGTTGTGAATGACTTTTTCTCGTTCTTCGAGAAATATTAAAGAGATAATGGGTTTTGTGCTGCATAAAATATGCTGCAATCAAAATTTTCTTTGTTTCCAGCTGCATTTTTATTTTACACAATTTTTTATTTATTGGAATGAAAAATTACTATTTTGTCAAGAATAATATTAAAAAGTTTGTAAGTATAATAGCATTTCTTTTTGCTATCTACAGAATCAATTTCAATTTTAATGCCATCCTGCCACTAATGCAAGGTATTGAGTTTGATTTACGCTTAATGTATTAGAAATACATATTTTAATTTTCTTGATATATGAAGACAAAATTTGACGTTGGACTTCACTATTGAAAAACCACTTATATTTTTTAAAATAATTTATCAAAAAAACATTGACCACTGTAGAAAATATGCCTATAAAATTAATTATTATTTTACAAAATTAAGAACGTTGAATAATCTTTTCGTAAATGTATTTTCCATCATCGATGATCGGAGTTGTTTAAATTACTTTATTTATGTTATAAAAGACTGAGAAAATTCGATACAAAATTATTTTATTATTAGCAACAACACATGGAAAAGTATGCAGAGGGTACTTAATGTTAAGACATTCCGATCTCATTACGACACTTACATTCTTAGTTCTTTACTCTTTGCCCAATTTCTGAGACTTCGTTTGCTATGCGCCAGAACGAGGATATGAAAATAAATGATTTCGCGAGTAAATAATTGAAAATATGAGCAAATAATAATTCTTTCCCCCAAGTGGGGATCGAACCTAGAACCGTCATGTTACAGCCCTTGTGCCACTGCGCCACGACGACCTCTTTAAAACGTGAATTAAATTTATAAGAACTCAATTTCTATCAAATCATTCTAATGTACACTTTGGTTTTGCTCGATATAATTTAATTAACAGTGTCGGAAACAAGAGGTGGTGGTTAAAATCGTTAATGGTGTCACTTTCAATGGCGCACAATATTTTTTTTTTGGGAAAGGATTTTGGCATTTCTTGAGATTTATTTTGGGATAAACACGTTTATTGTAATTTCTTTAGATGAAACGTTATGCTAATTATATTGCTGGCTTAAATTTGTAAAATAAACGTGTGAAATCTGAGAACAGTTATTAAAATTAGGTCAATTATTAAAAATAGGTACGTATTTGTTTTTTTTTATTAGTTTTTTTAACTTTCTTATTGTTGTATAACAGGTTACTCAAAGAGAAGTTAGTGTAAAGACACTCCCTTCCCCACGCACTGTATAATTTGCGGCATGTGCGTGTTGAGTAGCGCTTTGCCGTGTTGCCACAGCGATAAAATTAAAACTATTAATTCCCTCAACTGGGGATCAAACCCACATCCAACAGCTACATCTAACGCCATGTTAACAAAAAAAGCTCAACTATTTATTGAGCAATTACATATAATCACAAGCTTAATTTGGTTTATATAATTGAAATTTATGAAAAATATCACAATAGTTTGTACTAAGACTTGATGAATCAGATTTGCTTAATCTAGTGAGAACAACATACTAATATATATACCGACAATCGTCAAAAAAGCTCGAACACGGCTAAGCTTTATTTCCCAACAAAATTTAACCTAACATTTTAAAAGGGAAGCTTAAATGAAATGTATTGTACATTTTACTTTGAATGTGGTGAAATAAAAAGATTTCACTTTAATAGAATTCTTCAGACGTCTCACGTCCTTATTCCAGAGGGAGGCTGGCGTTTACCACCTGTCGGGTGAAACGATAGCTACAAGAGAACAGAACAAGTACATTTATCTGCACTATCAAAAATATATTGCCAGGCGATACAAAGGTTGTACGTTAAGACTGTTTAAACGTTGTAAAGGAAACGAAAGATGTATGTATTAGGAATACGATGAAGAGTATGAATTTTTTATTGAGATTATCTTTCTGCTGAATTCTCGAGGCGTCGCGAGTTGAACTGCGGAACTCAACGCCGCGCTTTGCCCCGTCACCAGAGCAAAGAAAAATGGAAATTTAAACAAATAAATTAAAATATTAACTATTTCATTTTTTAAATATAAAATAAAAAATCAAATCAAAAATGCCAGTCGTGGCGCAGAGGCACAAGGTGTGACTATAAAATAGATTGATTGTGGGTTCGATTCCTCACTCCAGGAAATGAAATATTTATTGTTTAACTACAGAGTGTCTTAACACTAAGTTGCCTCTGCCTAGCCTAGTGTATGCGGGATACAGCGTGAAGCCCGTTTCCAGATATCGGCAGACTGCATAAAAAATAACGGTTTGGTCCCATAGGTTTGATTCTTGCTCGACAGAATGAATTAGTTTTATTTCTTCGCTCTGTTAACAACACAAATAGCGGCGTTAAGTTTCGCCACTTAATTTTTTGAAATTTGAACAGGAAGTGTAAGGACGTAATATCTAAACACTAGGTTTCATCTGCCTTATTCTAATTTTGTTATTCTATTCTATTTTATGGTGATACAAATTCTAATATCTCTGTGTCCATTAAGTAAGCCTCGATGAGGCCCCAGAGTAAATCCATCAAACGTTTAAGATTCCTGACAGATACGGGTAGATCACGCAGCTCGCCAAGAAATTGAGTCATCGTGTAAACTAAATCAAGTTAAGCGTAGGCGGTTTCGGCCCACTTAGACCGGCCATTAATTTGCTGCCGAATTCAATTACAAGAGATCACTGGCTCCCCTCGCTAAAACAAAAGCAATAAATTACATTCTTACGACTGTCGTTTCTGCATTTGGTGATAGGTTGATGAGATCTAGAATGAGCTGTCAAATTGTGGTGGAGTATTACTTGTTTGTGTTTGTTTTCCACGGTGGTGGGTAGATTTGATTTTATTTTAGCTTAATCTGTATTTCCTACGAGTATTATATATATAGCAGTATTGGTAAAGGTAAACTAGTGTTAAGACACTCCTTATCCCACTTTCCGCCGGAATTTTGAGACATTGTGTGTGTTGGGTGGCGGCACTCAATGTCGCGATTTGCTTTGCTACCAGAGCGATGGAATGAAATTTTTTTTTACAGTCCCACGCTTGTGCCCCTGCGCCACGAGGGCTTGTATAATTTATACAAAGTATTTTTTTTTTCTACATTCTTTCGAGATATCAGGTTAAGTGGCAAAAAAAATAACAAAAATAATAATTTAATACAATACAAATATTATGACGTAACCCAAAAGAAATTCGAAAGACTTTTATTTGCCCCATTTCGGGCGGCAAGCTATAACTGTTGGGTAAATTCACCATGAAATTGAATTTGAGCGCTAACTCCTCGCCTGCTTGCTGCTCGTCGCTACGATGTGCATTTTCATTGCTTATTGCCACGCCATTATAGGTTTTCGAATGAAGCTATTGTATAAATCGATAGAGTAGCTTTAAGTTCATTTTGATTATTTTGTATGCTGAATTTGTTTTATGTGTGTATCTGTATGTTTGTGTGTCGTTGTAGCTCCTAAGCGGAAGAATCGATTTTTTTTTTGTTTTTTTTTTGTTTGAACGATTGACATACTCGAGAGTATTCTCAGTTATGATCATCTGTTTAAGCCGAAAGCCGATTATCAGCTGCCTTACTTACTTTTTTTAAAAACGTTTTAGAGCTTTGTTTTGGAGATTTTTAATTAACTAAGTTACACACTAAGTTTATACAACCCTGTATATGATAAGTCAGGCAAAACGAACCCAGAAGAACATAAACTGAATCCATATTCAGTAAAGTGAGAAAATAAAAACAATTTACATATAATAATTCTTCCGAATGAGGATCGAATCAACATTCAAAGCACATACATAAATATTTCAATAGGTTTTGATTAACTATATGGTAAATTTCATACAAAATGCAGCAAGAGGGATGCATAAATGCTTGTAATTTTTATTGTGTTGATTCTTTGCTCCAGGGAACCCTAGATCTGAATATTTGATGTTAATTTCAGTTAGGTACCTCCACGCAATCTCGAGATAAATAATCTTGATAAACGGACAGACGGACAAAAAAGTGATCCTATAAGAGTTCCGTTTTAATTTTGTGAAATGCAGAACTCTAAAAATGTATATAGGCATTTTTTATTTACTCTCTCTCTAAATGAACGTGGATTCTATTTGCAAATAGCTGTACGATATTTATTAAATGAAACGAAATTATAACAATTTACTTACAATTCAGTAACGCGGTACATTTTTGATTGCATTAATTAATTTTAACGAATCACATGAATTTTTAATGAGTATCATTTTCATTATTAAATTAAATTCCGAGCCACAAAAAATATATGCGTAAATTGTCAATATTATATCTACAATTTATTTATTTATTTATTGGCTCTTTAGTAATGCAGGACAACAATGTAACTTTAAATAAACAAAAATAAAAGAATTATTGAAGATGAGAACTCTGGGCGTAAAAACTTGGAAGAAGAAAGACAGCCAGTAAAATTGGAAGAAAAAATTCTGGACCAGGCCAGCGCCCACCAGCGGCTGTAGTAACTTTGATGATGATGATGATGATTTGAGTAAAAGTTTAAAAACTTAAAAATGCAGTTAAATAATAATAATAATAATATGAAAACACGGTACGGACCATATTATTTCTGTAAAATAAAAAAAATCAAAAAGTTTTATCACGCCGAAGTTGCTACGTATGAGGAAGTATGAAAACAACAAAAAAGTCTCCAGTAGGCTGATAATGGATGACCGACGCCTAAGGAACCCTCGTTGTACTTGTTGTTGGAACAATTCATCAAATCGTATACAATTGTTGAAAGCACAATGGAAAATAACGTAACCGTTCCGGCATTTTCACGGTAATTTTGGTGAATACTTAATGTAATCGTGAATAGACGATTTGTAGCGCAATTTGGATTTATATTTGAACGCGGGTTCGATTTCCATCTAACTTTGTTAGACTAAGCGCTGTGTTAACTTATAGTTTGTATAGAATTGTATTGGAAACAGTAAATGCCAAATATATATTTATACATTTATTCAACTAAAACAATGATGATATCTATCCATATCAAACATTTTTACTTTGTTAAGTCTCTCAAAATATTATGTAATTAAATTTTCTAGCATTAGTATACAAATATAATAGCAAATACCCTCCCCACCAGGGGAACCATTTAATGTACGATAGATTTATTGAAGTTACACAATTAATTGTATCATTACATTAATTTGTAATTTTGATAAAGTATAATAAGATAAATATCATAAATTGTTATAATATTTTAACGTATTTAAAGTAATGCTATTTCACACTTATGAGAAATAAGAGATCATAGTGAATTCTCACTAAAAGCTACTAGTCTCATATATAACAGAAATTTTAAAAAACAGCTTCACGTTGTATTCCGTACACAGCAGGGTAGGCAAGGGCGTTAAGACACTCCGTTCTCTACTTTCGGATAAAATCCGTATTGAGTGGCGCATCTCAACGCCGCGCTTTGCCTCGACACACTGGCGCTAAGTTCTCGAATGGGAATCGAACCCACAACCAGTCACGGTTACAGCCACACATTTGTACCTCTGCGCCACAACTGGCCTCAACATAATAGAGATGAGTGAAGATAAATACCGAGAAGCAAATTATATATCAAACTGCCATCAGCGTGTCATGTCGCTGTATAGCGGGCATTGTCGTGTGTAATTAATAGGAGCGAGTGCGTATCTCGAATATTATGCTAAATACGTCTTATAATTCACTGTGACATAACTGTTTAACTTAAAGTAATTTATATTAAAATTTATCTTCTTTATTTTTCGTGAAATATACTTAGTTATATAAGGTATCAGTTTCAAACTGTATCCCACAGACAGCAGGGTAGGCAGAGGGAACATAGTGTTAAGACACTCCGTTCCCCACTAACCGCGAAATTCTGGCATTGCTTGTTATACCAGAGCGATGAAATGGAAATATAAATTTCAGTTAATATTTCATTTCATCGAGTGGGGATCGAACCCAACACCGTAGCTTTACAGTCACACCCTTGTGCCGCTGCGCCACGATGGCCTCTATATAGATATATAAGCATTTATAAAACTTAGTAAAAAGTGCTATTGACCGATACAGCGTTTGACAATAAGCGCGACGGTTGTAGGTTCCCATTCGCCAAAATTAAAATGTTAATTTCCTTGTTCTAGTAATTAATAAGACAAGCCGCAGCGCGGTTAGCTTCACGATATGTATTAAAAAATGAGGTGTAAGGGAGAGACCGCAATGTCTAAATATTAGGTCCCCGTTCCTTATCTTGCTATAAGCGAATACAGTAGTTTTGGTGTTAGGTAACCCTGATTGTCAATAAATCCGTGTGGTTTCGATCTAACCAGAATAAATTTAGCAGCGTTACTTTTCAAAATTAGTATTGAAGTCCTGTATTTTTTGATACTAAAGTGCATTAAAGATATTATATCTGGTCAACTTAATATAAAGTATCTAGGTCAACAGTCTCTTAAAAAAATATTGGAATAATATAAAAACATACAACAACAATAAAGAAAATAATCCGAAAGAAAAAATATATATTAGAGAAAACAATATATATTTGTATTTTCGCATTTCATACAAAATGAGCGAACTTAAGTTGGTCATCTCTTATAAATTGTAGTTCTCGTTGACCTACAATACTAAAATTGATATGGAGCCGTCAGCGGACGAATAAAATAATTTACATATTTATAACTTATAATTTAAAGTGCAGTGAAACTACTACTACTTCTAACTATGTGCGATAGGCAGTTAAAATTTTATAAAGGGTTGCCAGATTGTTCACAAAAATTCTTCCATTTATTTCAAATACGAAAATTATGTAATAACAACCATACACAAAAGGTCAATCGAGAAATGTAATGAAGCAATCGCTGGCAATACATCAACTTAAGTTAATAACACAGCTAGGTTAGCCATTTGGCCTCACCAAAACCAAAAGAAATATGCTTAGAAATTTTGTAAATATCCTTATCATATAAAAATATTTAAATCAGCTTCACGTTGTATGCCGCATATAGCAGGATAGTCAGAACCTAGTGTTAAGACACTCCGTTCCCCATTCGTCAAATTCTGATTTCAACGCCGCGCTTTGCCACGGAACCAGAGCGAAGAAATGAAAATATTAACGTAAACAAATATTTGATTTCCTCGAGTGGGAATCGAACCCACAGACAGTCGCGTTCACCCTGTGCCCCTGCGCCACGACTGGCCTCATAACAATATCTATTAAGTTAAAACGTCAAAGTAGTCGCGATTAGCATCTAGCGTAATTTACTCGCCATAATCGACTGTAATACTGTAACGCTGTAGTAGGTCGACGCTCCACCGGTCATGCGATGTGATAGCTGAACAACACTTTATTTATTTTATCATGAAATCTAATTTCTTGTGAAATCGGTTTCGTAGCTTATAATATATAAGTTGTGCTTCCTATTGACAAGAACCAACCAATTCTTATAAACTTTCACATTTATATTATTATTGCAAAACAGAATTTATTATTTAATTTTCATTGATTTTAATGTTCATACATTATTTGCTAGTGTTAGTCAAGGAACTATGGATTACCCAGTCAAATACAAAAAGGAAGTACGGGGTATTTCAATTATGTGGTTACCTTAATAATAAAACCATAGCTTAGCTCTCCTGTAAAATATCCCCGAGCCGTAAACAACACGGGTGACGCTATCAGCGTTTGATCGGTGACTTAAATTCTGTCGTAAATAACGAAAATTACCCCAAACGATAAATACGACTCACTAATGAAGCAACGCTAATGTTGGAACGAAGTCAACTATTAAGTAATGTACAAAATAACTATTTAAGCATTTTATATTAGTTACCGAGGAAATGAAAATAATTGATTTTTCCGAGTAGAATACAAACCCACAACCGTTGCGAATAACTGTAAAAGTCACAGACTGTGCCACTGCACCACGTCGGCCTAAATAATATATTGTATTTAAAATATTTTCATCTTCATAGAATTTTAATCTTTGAAACTAAATTCTCTTGAGATAGCTAAAAATAAAAAAAGACTTTTAAAATCCCACCTTTACTTCAACTTTCTAGAAAATAATAAATTAATAGAAAACTGGGTAGAAATGTGTATCACGAGCTCGCAACACTCATCTACGATTATCCAAGAAATTCTTAAGGCCGGTTGGGATAATGCAAAAATGGTATACCACTGGGAAAATAGGTCGGAACATCAATCAATATGAACTTTACCTTCATATACATACGGTTTATTTTGCAACAGAACAGAGAAAGCAATAGAAACATGAAAAAGCCAAATGTGCTACGTTTATCTGTTGGTTAGATCTTTTTAACAGATTGCGTAACCCTTATATATAGAAAATACGGCTGAAGTGAGAGCTATAAATAAAATACTTCAATAATCTATCTTTTAGTTTCGTTATAGGTCTATATTTTTAGAGTAAATGGATTGTTAAATCAATAGTATAAAAATCTTTATAAAATGAATTTTATTATTGTATACTGATTTATCTCAAGAAAAACTAATAAATCAAGCGTTATTTTTACTTTATTTCTATTATTTCTCTCCTCAATTAGAGGCTGTCGTGTCATTGACTCTATACGCGATAGTTTTCGATTCGATTTCCAATCAAGGGGATAAATAATTTTCACTAATTAACACACAAGGTCTCGTCAACTAGACGCGAAACAGAGAACGGAGTCTCTTATCTATATTTTCTGTCTACTTCTGTAAAAAAAGGCAGGGAGTCAAACACACGACTATTAGGTTACATTTTCTAAAGGTTTACAAACAGTATCTACCCGAGATAGCGTACCAAAGCGATGTTTCATCCATCCACTTCAATCGCCAGTAATAAATGTGTCAACACAGACACTACGCTACATATATTGTGACGTTCAAGCAACAGGTCAGCTTATTATTTTCTCTTCAAATAGAGACATTTGTTTCAAATTCATCTGAATTTGGATATGTTGAGTGATGGATCGACTGAATATATGTGGCTTCGTTCCGTGTATAAATTTGGATGCTGTAATATATTCCATCAATTAATAAAATCAGTCATGAGACAAAGCCGCAAGTGTGCGAAAGGTTGTGGGTTCGATTTCCACTATATGAAAAAATAAATTTTTTTGCTCCACTGTCGAGGCAAAGCTTAAAATAATGATTCTATATTTTTATTAGTACTCAATTAACTTTTATACACTAGAATTAAAAAGTGTTTTACTTTAAAGTAAATATCTAAATATATTATTTGTACAGGTGACAAGAGGAATTAAAGAAATGAATGGAAAAAGGTATACATTTTGCCGCGTCTGTAATAGAAGCTTTTAGAGATGGCTAGACTACATGACCTTAATTGAATAAAAAGTCGAACAAGCGCGAGACAGGCTCCCCCATCTAGGGTTTCGTACAAAAATTGGAGATCTTGAACTTTTTCTCAAACTCAAGCTTAGCTTAGTTTAAATAAAGTACATTAAAAACTAAAAAAAATGTAATTTTATTATAGAAACTACAACATATTTATAATTTTAATTTAATATTGATTGTTTTTGTAAATGTCTTAAACGAGTTAACAGTTCAATACGACTAGAGGCTATCGTGACGCATCGGCGCAAGGTCTAACTGTTAATATGAGAGTTGTGGGTTCGATTTTCATTCCAAAAGTAATTACTGTACCCATTATCTATTATATCCGCAGATATTTGCTAAAAAAACGTTCAATAATAGATTTGAACAGCAAACGAATAATAACATACAGATCAAAATTAAAAATACAATACAAAATAAAAAAAAAACTTAAATTCAGTGCAAGAGTCATGGAGTAATATTAATTTTATTTTAAAAAATAAATACATGGAACTTACATACGAAAATTGTAGTTTGTAGCTTACGCCGAATTGACCCTGTTTTATAATACCTATCGAAGAACGATACAACGACTACGACAATTTATTCTTACTCTAAGGCTCGTTTATTTTAAGCCGCGCCCCTTCTGTCTGGGATAAAGTATTGAGAACTAAACCAGTGTAGTTATTTGCAATATACGAAATTTAATGTGAAATAAATGTCGAAGAGTGTTTCTTTTTTACCTTTATTTGCCCATCCAATTACCTAATTTGACCGAAATGTTTAATAATATAAATCAGCTTCACCACTTCAGCCCTGCTGTGTGCAGCTGTATCCTGCACACAGCAGGGAAGGCAATGGGAACTTAGTGTTAAGATACTCCGTTCCCCATTCTTTACCGTATTCTGGAGGCATTGCGTGTTGAGTGGCGGAACTCAACACCAAACCTTGCCACCATACCAGAGCGAAGAAGTGGAAACATACATTTTCAATTCTTTGCTCTTTCACTATCTTCGCTATTCCATTTCCTCGTATGGAGATCGAATCCACAACCAGTCGCGTTTTCAGTCACACACTTGTGCCCCTGCCACGCCACGCCACGATTGGCCTCAACGATAAACGATACTGTAATAAATACCTATTTTCAGCATTTATCAAAATTAAGATGTTGGATCAAATGACTCTGTCCTTTTTAAATATTATATATATTAAAATTATATACTTATATTATATTAAGAATAATCCGACTAGATAATTAAAATAACTTTAACAACCTTTTCTTTATTAAATTATAAAGTAAAATAAGAATTTTCAATAACTAATCGAACTGTCTTATACTGTTTTAGTAATTTGTTCACCCCCACTTTGCACCCTTTCTGTAACGTTATAAATTTAGAGGAGCACAGCGAAATCCGAGCAAATGTTTACCAAACGTTAGCTGAAAATGGGCTCATCTATCTTACGAGTTCTGCTCGCTTTCGGTAAATCAAGCTTATCCATGAAATACCGAACCTATCTATGAAAGCGTTTTTTTTTTGTATAACTTATATTGTTTTGTTTATATTAGTTGTAAATAAAAATAAATATATTCATTTTATCATGTCTAGAGAAAGACGTAATGTCAGATTTGCGATTGTATATTTTTTAATTCTAGATTTTTTATATATTATCTATAAAATATATCAATATATTATAGTATTGACATCTATTTTGCGAAAGTTGGAAGCATATATGTAGGTGGTGGTATAATGAATCCCAAATAAACTCTAAGTAATATCTAAGATATAGATATTTTCCTTGCCTGAACACAGATATGAATTTTTAGCTTGTGTTTCAGGTTCAAAGTATCAGAGTATCAGAATAGGTGGAATTAATATATTTTCATTCTCCGCTTTTCAACTAAGAGTCATTGCGTGTTGAGTGCCGGAACTCAACGCTGCGATTTGCCTCATTATCAGAGCGAATAAATATAAATATTAAATATTTATTTTCCTCTAGTCCAATAGCTTGTGCCCTGCGCTACGGCTGGCCTTTTGTTCCATATTCTTATATACATTTACAATGAAGCAAAATTTTTCAAATAAAATATTTGATTTTACTATATTCTAACTATTTGATATTCTCCCGGAGTCATATTGTAATATTCTATAGTTTTTCATGTTAAGGTATATTTTCTATTCTAAAATAACGGCTGACTGACGTTTTTTAACAATTGTTTACTTACAACTGTATATGTAGGTATAACATAGTCATTTCAAACTTTCAGATTTGGTTAACTAAATTGAGATCCTAAATAAAAAAATCGTTATTATACCTTTTATATACATAAACTATCACAAATCAACGCTATTTTATATACAAAGATATATAATATAAAATACTTTCACTGTCTATTAGCAATTCTCGTGGTCAAATTCACTGCCTGAATAAACAGAACCCTTCGAGCTAACTCATCGAAGTTGCTGCGACGCGCGCCCATATTTGTATTGCCTTTTTGAGATCTCTGAATAATTTACGACTCATGGTCTGCCTCGACTGGAGATTGTTATAATCGTTGTACAGACACGTAACGACTTTTATGAGACCAAGAAAGGTCAAATGCCGAGTTGAATATTAAAAACATTAGTTTGGGAATATATGAAAGTAAAATAGATAGAAAATCTTTTAATTCAAGCATTAACAGATAAAAGATATATATATATATATTATAATTTTACTACCCTATACCTACCCCCCATACATACTAAGTGGGGGAATACTTAAAAATTTCCCTATTTTTTGCAGTCACTCAAATATATGTAGTTCAAGTATAGCGGTAACCATGTCAACGCGCTAAGCCGATATACCTCACTAATACTCGCAACGCGACAGCGAACAATCAATATTGCGTTTAAAATTCATATATTCCCTGAAGGTTCCACCTTCGTTTACTAGTTTTATGCGGTTCATTTGCATTTTTTATGTTTTTAATGTATAATGTATTCTATTTACATGTTTCTTTAAACCTCAAAACAATGAAAGGACCATCAGATATCGAGATTGAAGTTATACTGAAAAAAAAACCTAAACTCACTTTTAGAAGAGCGTTTGTAGTTTCTTCAAAGGTAAGTAGTCTTTTTTTTTATTTAAATGAATTCTAAAATGTTTTATTATTATTTATGCAAAGTATGACACTAGTTAAGTTGCCAATGTCGGTAGTTTTCGACAAGATTCGAGATATTGTGTGCTAAGCAGAACCCAGCACGTCTAACAAAACCAGGAAATGAAAATAATTCAAATATAATTTTTCCGAATAGGCATCGAACCCACAATTATTTTTTCATCTATGTACAATGTATTTGCATTGTCTATCTATCACTGCGGAACATCGAAATGGTTAAACTACCAAAGCTCTTTGAATGAAAGCTTCAAGAGATAAAATGAAACTGTAAGATAAATTGCAAGTTATATTTCTATAAAGAAAATTCCAAATACCAGAATAAATTAAATCTATGTACTTTAAGTGGATTTTGTTTGCTTTTAAGATACTTTCTCTTTTTAATTGATAGGGTAAATAGATACTCATAGATGGATGATGCTATATCATTTCATTCTATTTTCATCCAATATTTTTTTGTGTGAACAATAAATAATATGTGCCAAAGCAGAGTGTCTTAACACTATGCTTCCTTTGCCTCAATTCCTGCATGCGGGATACAGCGTGAAGTTAGAAAAAAAGCCTCCTCTGCGCCACTAATTGCCTCAAAGTTTTATTTTTATTATTTTTAATAAAAATAGTTGTTACATGATAATCGAATCTATATCTCTTTATATTTAGTATAAAATACTACTGTCACTTAGGCTTATTACTACACATGACAATTGTCAATTTATTGAAGATATGCTTGAAAAATGTTTGTGAAATATACTTCTAAGGAATATTTACTATAATGAGGGTTCCGGTTAAACAGCTGTAGCGTACTTGCTCCAGATTTACAGGATATTAAAAATGACGTTCGGTGCACAGCGACATAAGTGTGACTGTAACGCGATGTTTGTGAATATTTTTATTTCTTCGTTCTGATATCGAGGCAAAGCAAGGCATTCAATATGCCACTCAACATGCAATGCGTCCGAAATTCGGCGGAAAATGACGAACGGAGTGTCTTAACACTGTTTGTTCCCTCTGTCTACAGCGCTGCACGTAGTGGATTTATTTCTTGTTATAATAATATATTAAACTAAGACAATTTAAATTTCCAATTACCTCAACATCTAATGGAACTAGTACGTACGTAGACGCGCACGTAAGGCGCATCCCTAATTCAATCAGTGCTCCTTTGCACTAAATTTGTCGGCTCCCGAGTGATTTCATTTAGCAAATTATTGACGCTTCACCGGTAAGATGGCTTCTGCTGCTGAAAATGGCGGGATACTTCGACATTTCTATTGGAAATATCTGAAGTTATGCTGATATTTGCCATTTCGGTGCATAATATTAATTGGTGACTGTCTAAATGTAAAAGTGACTGGTAAAAGATTCATTAGAGTTGGTATGTTTATGTATAGAAAGTTTTTTCGTATTAATATTCTATATTGAGTCTGACTGCACATGTAACAGTTATAGGTTCGATTCTTACTCGATTAAATGAGTACCTAATATTGATTTTCTCGCTTTGATAACTAAACAAAGCACTGCGTTGAAGTTCACCACACTTAGTGTTTCGAAATTTGATCGGTGGGTAAAGAACGAAGTGTCTTAACACTGTTACTTGTACACACCCTACAATACAGCTAGAAGCCAAAAAAAAAGTTGAATTAATATGTAAGAAATTGCAATACAAAAACTAACAGTTATATTCGTAAATCCAAAGATGTCCGAAGACGTCATTATATGTATAACAGATCACGAATTCAAGAGTATAGACTCTTCAATTTAACCTAATTTAAATTGAAGTAAAAAATATATTTTTTAATTTTTTTTTAAAATGTATGTGAAAATAGTACGTACACTTGATATTCATGCATCGATTTATTTATTTATTTATATATACTTCATTGTAACACGAATAGAAAACAGGCAAAGATAAAAATTGTGCCGAGTACAAAAGGCGGTCTTATCGCTAATAAGCGATGTCTTCCAGACAACCTTGACATAAGGAGAAATAAAATTAAAAATATATATGGTAATACATAAACTTATATAATATACTAATACGTAATTCAATACATATATAATATAATATATTGATGTCATATAATAACGAATATATCAATTAAATGGAACAACTTATGTATGTATATATATATATATATATATATATATATATATATGTCCTCATAGGGATTTATGTTAATCTTAACAAAAATCAAGAGAGAGTATTTATTTTTTTAATTAAAAAAAAAACAAGATCTCAAAGATAACAAGCAACAGCACAATTATTATTTCAACAAACTGCTATTCAATTCAACGAAACTAGATACACAGGAGCGTAACTAAAGTGAGTTAGGTAGTCAGGTTAGGTTTGTCAGTTTGTATAGTAAACACAACATAGCACAAAATATAACTAGAATCTGATAAATAAATCTGTCCGTGAAGCTAAATATACAATACACTATTGTACATAAATAGACAATGCATTTGATAACGCTTATGTTTACAAGTGTACAAAACCTTTTAATTGGAAACATATTGTGGATTTGAATTCCATTCATTTCTACATATTATATTAATAAATTATAAATATTATATTTCATATTGGTATACCAAAACGTAATTTTAAAAAAGTACGACGTTAGAATTTGTAGTAAGTCATGAGTTTCACGCTGTATCCTGCACATACTCGTAGCGGGTAACCGTGGTTTTTTAAAAATATTTGAAATAACTAAAAAAATTAGAACAAAAAAAATATCTTCATACTTTGACAATATGAAGCATACGAGTTATCTCAGATAGATCTTTGCAGAAGAATCCTTGAGAAATACAAATAATAATTCACTTTCTGTGAATACCCTCAAGACCACGTTAATCTGCCTTATCATGTCACGCACAAATACAACCCGGTAGGAATTGCTCTTGATAAGATAAAAGGCAAGCTCTTATTCGTAAATTAGATATATAATTTAAATAAAATTATATCGTCTAGAGCGTAATTTGAGAGAGAACGCAAGTCATACAAAATGAGCTTGTTTAATGAGAGCTTAGAAAAATTAAATAGATTTTGACTATTATATTTCTCAAAATTCAAATATATAGAAACTATATCTATAGACAAGCCAAGTTGCAATATACTACGACCACATATCACAAATCTAACGTTCGTTATTCACGTAGTATACACACACTACACACACGTCAAACGTTACCTTGTCGAGGCTTACGGCTATTGATTTTATTTAGTCAAGCTAGTAGCTTCTAAGTAGATCTTAAAAGCTCCTTTTGAATATATATTTGGAATAATGATTGTTGTTGGATTTCTGTTCTGTTGTTTTGTGTTGTTCTGTGTTTGATTGTTTTAGGTGCTCTGGTAAAAAGATAAAGCACGGTGTTGAGTTCCGCCAAGCATTGTCTCGAAAATTTAGCACTAGGTTTCCTCTGTTTATTCTACTATACGTGGAATACAAAGTTAAACTGCGTGAAGAGTGAAAAAAATATTATTTAATATTAGAGAAACTAGTTTTAAGACACTCCGTTCCCCATAATAATATTTTCGCCTATATTTCAAATCATTCGTGTACATCACGAGGCTTCATATGCTCTAATTTAACTTTTTGACTTTAAAATTTACACGATTATCTAAACGAAGTAATCTTTTGCGTTAAACAAATATACCTACGTAAATATTTTGTAAGACAATCTAACGTTAATAGCACATAAAAATTGCCAAAATTACCCTCGTATGTTACGATGCATAAAGAAACACGACCCTGAATGGATCATTTCTTTTATGATATTCAGAAATGACCCAATTATTCCAATTTTTGAC
Source organism: Heliconius aoede (assembly GCA_037355905.1). NCBI lineage: Eukaryota > Metazoa > Arthropoda > Insecta > Lepidoptera > Nymphalidae > Heliconius > Heliconius aoede. The sequence continues at coordinate 780,867 of JBAIZZ010000150.1, forward strand.
AAACAGTCTTTTATCACGGGACTGGACTTGACAAGTTACGCAGTAGGCATTTCGAGCATAAAAATGTAAGCAATATATGTTTTATTAATTTTTCTTATGTTTTTGAATACTCGTATGTATTAATGGTGGTATTTGACTAAAGGCATTAATCATTGTTACATATTAACTTGTATTCTGAGGCGAGTCGTGATGCAAGGGCAATGGGTTCGATTCCCATTCGAAATGAAATATGAAATATTTTCATTTCTTCGCTCTGGTGTATGAGGGAAAGCGCGGTGTTAAGTTCAACCACTCAATTCACAATGCCTACAGAATTTCACACGTTTTCTCTGTTTACGCTGCTATGTGCGGGATACAGCGCAAAGTTTAAAATTATATAAATTGAGTTGTATTAAATTCTTAAAACAATATGCTTTTTAAAGAAATTATTAACTTTTTAACTTTAAGCTTTACACCTAGCAGAGACCTCTTAGAATTCATCTTTGCTTCGTCCACTGTAATCAATCTCCGGACGAACTATACTACCAAAATCTGATCCATACTTTGTGTAGCTGAATCATTAATTAATATATTATTTATAAGTTTTAAAAAAAGGCTTTAAAAGACAAATAAAAACACCTAATTATTTTATTTACACATTATTTTATCATTTTTAAAGTTATCTTTCATCCACTCATATTTTTCATTTACACTATGGAACGGTCTTGGCCAGTATCCAAAAGTTCAATTCCCGTTACGTTCAAATTAAATATAATATGTTCTCTTACAACAAAATAAGCAAAATAATAATAATCAAATATCCTTTTTAGGAACAACCCGGCTAATAGAACTAAACCGCGATTGCCGAGTAAAGTTTTGACACTTTAGTTTGACACTTCCTAACCGATCTCACTTTAACTGATGTTAAAGTAATCATCGATTTCCACGTGCTCGGACAGTTTGTCAGGTTTTTGTTTAGTTATTGTTTGTTTGTTTCACGTTTTAACTTGGATAGCAGGGTAGACAGAAGAGGTGTCAAGACACTCCGTTTTCCTCTTTCCGTGATATTGCGTTCTTAGTAATCGAATTCAATGCTTCGCTTAAACATACTAATAAAATTACTAAGTTAAGCGTATATAAATAAGCATATCGATGAAATATACAGCTTCACGCTGAATCCCGCACACAGCAAGGTAGGCAGAGGGAACCAAGTGTTAAAACACTCTGTTCCCCACTTTCCGCCAAATTGTAGAGTCATTGCGTGTTGAGTGGCGGAATTCAACGCTGCGCTTTGCCATGAAACCAGAGCGAATAAATGGAAAATGTAAATTTAGATATATATTTCCTCGTGTGTGGATCGAACCCCCGACCGTCGCGTTACAGTCACACGCTTGTACCCCTGCACCACGACGGCCTCATCTTAAAACTTTATTAATACATAACTTTTTTTGTTAATATAAGTCTAGAAATATCAATATACATATAATCAATACAACGGTTACAATGTAAACCTAACGAACGACCGCTCGTAAAGACAATTTAAAGGTCTTTAAATAATTGTAAGAAAAGAAAGGATAAAGTAATATATTTATTATCTCAAATAAACAATGCCTTACGGGTATTGGAACTGCAGAATATGTTCTTTTATTATATTGACTGTGATTCCCTTTTTAACGTTCTTTTTTGCCTCATGGTGTATTCTGCGCATAGCATGGTCGACAAGGGGAACTTAAGAACTTAATGTTAGGACAGTTCCCATGAATACACTCATCCATCCATCCATCAGCCTTTTGAAGTCCACTGCTGGATATAGGCTTCCCCTAATGTTCGCCACTTCGCTGTCTTCTTTACGTCCTCAATCCACCTGGTTGGAGAGTGACACTCACTTTCCACCAAATTCGAAGGCATTGCGTGGGAAATGGGGGAGCTCAACTACGCGTTTTGACTCGTTTCCACAGCGAGAAAATGACAATATTAAATTAGCTTAATTTCGTTCGTTCCTGTTTTAATTATTAATTAAAACACGAACATAGCTCAGTGCATTCAGTGCGACCAGATCGCTAGTTTATAATAAAAATAGCTTTTGAATTCAAAGCTGTAGTTTCTGAGATTAGCGCGTTGAAACCAAACAAACAAAGATTTATGCTTTATTGAATTGGTCAGTCATATTCAACTGCGTCCATGTTATGTTGACCTACCTCCAAATCAAGATATATCATTATTGCTTCGAACATGTTTACTTAGGCTCATATATTTACCTAAAACTTTCGATATCTTCAAGGACTGGTGTATGTACATAACTGTTATTCAATATTGCCTGTACTGGTACTATAATGGAGGCCGTATTCATAATGGTCTTAAATTAGATTACACTTGGGGGAATCATATGGGGGAATATTTTCATTACTCCGATCTATTATTTTCATTCACATAGTAGGGTAGGTAGAGGAAAATTGGTATCTTAGGACACTCCGTGTATACTTGTCTTGTCGTGTCTTCTCCTCACAAACGTGTAAGGAGAAGACACGAAGTGATATTGGCGAAGTGATATGTGCTAAGCTGGCACACATGGAACGCCATAATTAAAAAATCATACGAAATCAATTATCAAAATCAAATAGGTTTCATATAATAAATGCTTAAGCATAAAGTAAATTACTATAATGTTTACTGTGTGTAGTATATTTGACCTTTTTCTTCTCTAGTTTTATATGATCCCTCAGGAGTCGGGAAAATATAGTGATGTAATCAAAGTTTGTTTATGCGATAGTGTATATATTATTAATGTTTCGTTCGTTTTTTTACGTTTTTTACCAGTTTACTGTATTTAATTATTTATATGATTTTTTTTCAATTATACGAAAGTTATGTTCTTTTTTTAAGATAACTATAAAAAACCTTATACCTTAAAACATTATTATAGAATATTTTTAACACATTTTTTTATACGGTACGCATATAATCTTTATATATTATGTGACAGCTAAGATCTCTATTACGAACAATTCGAACAATTTTTAAATAAGATTTAAATATAATATGATACAATATGTCAAAACAGAGAGTCAATTGTCATATAACTATCTAAATACGACGGTGTGGTGTTCGTTTGTCACTAGGTAAAAATAATTATTTTCATTTCCCGTAAGAGACAAACTGTGACGCTAAATTCCGCTAGACTCAAGCAATATCTCGAAAATTGGATTGAAGAACGCAGTGTATTAGCACTAGGTCTACCTATCCTGTTATACGAGAAAAAGCCTCAACCCATTTTTAAATAACAGTTTGAAGTATATTAAAATAATAAAAAAAATCTACTTATTTTACATCTAGTATGTAAATATACTGACCTATTCTAGGTAAGTGTAGTATCGTGTTCGAAGCATATAAATCATTTTCCAATCCCGACTCATGTCTATGGCAAATCTCTAGAGATGCGTTTACATGGAATATTAATATAGGTTATTTATGCTTATTGTATTTATATTGGTATAAAATATCTCGAAATTTTTCAATTATATTTTCGTATAGCATTTACTGTCGAAGAGGCTGTGGTAGCTCAGTGGCACAAATGTGAGACTGTAAACAAGGCGGTTGTTTGTTCGATTCCCACTCGGCGACTGAAATATATAATCAAATTTAAAATATAATTTATTTTAAGCTTTTGTTTTAAGTAAATATAGAAATATGTTTTTCATCATTAAATCATTTGGGTTATTTTCTATAATTTTCATTTAAAACTAAACTAAATCTTATAATATTGGAATAATTGGTTCTCGAGAACTGACGGCTGACGTAGTAACTGTCACGAACTCCAGAAATATATATTTTTCTATCCATAATGTCCTCCTATCGTAATTCTATAAATATCTCTAAGAGCAATCGTATTTCAAACCATAATAGGCAAAGAACTTGAGGACCCATGTCTCGTTATTTTATTCAGTACAAGAGAATGTTTAATAATGAATATATCCGAAACGTAAATAACAGCGGGTCTGAGGCCTGTTTGTCCCGTAAAATGGCTATAGCGGTTATAATAATATATTTTTGTAGATAATTTTTTGGGCTTTTTTAAGCTTTTTCCTATTCGTTTCTTTCTTATAAGAATGTATTTTAAATTATTATTACTATACATGGGTTAGGTTTTATTTCTCTAGTTCACCTGTTTATAATTCATCAGTTTATTATTTTCGACGAAACTATTGCTGTTGTTTAATGTTATTCGTATTCTTTTTCTATTTTACGTGAAACTGACAAATTATTTTGCATCTGACATCGTTAAATTTGGTCATTGAAAAAAGAAATGGTGTAATATATATAAAAATTATAGTGTACGTCTGTAAATATTCAAAAGTTGCGATGATGTATTCATCAATTCAAATATTATATATCCATGTTGATAATGTGCATATAATTATTGTAAAAAAATATCCTAAAGCCTAATCTTTATACTATAGAAAGCTAAAATACCATATTGAATGTCAATTCTCTTAATATTCCATGTTGTAAAATGATTTATTTTTCTTATATCTAATCGATAGCCATTTTCAAATACTTTAATACAGAAAAATCACCAAACGAGAGTAACTGTTACTATATATTTAAATAAAATATAGGCGGCGTTAAAAAGCCAAATATAAATGACAGTGAGCGCCGCAGGAAGCTTGGTATTTTTCCTGAATGTCGACCGCAAAACCGTAACCTGCACATTCTTAGAATGTCCCACATTTCATTTAAGTCTCTGACATTCCATGAAACACTTATACGAAATTGTATTTCTTATATATATATATATTATTTCTCTTTAAAACCGTGGTTGAAGGTTACTTCGGTAATAATGATGGTACAATATCTTTCTAAGGGTAGATTGTTAAATGTACCTGAGATAGAAGTTGCAAAATAAATGAAAAAATAAATCAATAAATAATAATAATATAAAATATCTATATATTTTTAATATCATATTAATCTTGACCAGTTCGTGCGTTGGCGTCCCGAGTATATATATATATATATATATATATATATATATAATGGGTAGCAAACGGAAGGCAGCGGCTGAGTCAAACTGTCAAGTACTACGATACTGATATATATGAGTATGATGCACATAGAATACCAAATATATAACTTAACGTAACTTAACTTTACGCCTTATCCCAAACGGGGTAGTCAGAGACAACGGAGCGCCGTACGCTACGGTCCCTACATACCTCTTTCCCCTCGTTCACTATCATCAACTTGATGCATGCCCTCCGGGGGGTCCTCATGCTTTTTACGTGACCTTCCTCCAGTATCTTATATACTGTGTTTTCGAAGGTCAACCGAGGTCTCCCTCTACCTCCCTTACCACTCACTTTTCCATTATAAATTATTTTTACTATTTTATCATCACTCATTCGTTCAACGTGGCCAAACCAGCTGAGCACGTTCTTCTTCATATCCTCACCGTCCAGAACACTACTCTGTTCTCATATTTCGAATAAGAAAGGGCAAAAACAACCAAGTATATAAGCACAAATCTAATGCCTTGTCCTCTCCCATAAAAAAACCGCAGAATTGCGTACATAACATGAAAAAAATGTTACATTTTCGAGTAGTCAATATGAAAAAAAGATATGTATTTATTGAATAGTGTTCCACTTTAACCAATTCAACCGATCACCGATGGCTGGACAAGGCGCACTAAAGCGTACAAAAATCTCTACTATAAAGTATTTAATAAAAACAGTTATGTGGCTACATATTTATTTGAAAGCCTAAAAAAACGTACGACGTGTGAAAATGGAAAAATATTATATATTTTTACGTAAAAGAAATATCAGACAAAACAAAACGGAGTACATTTTCATGAATTAGATAAATAAAATATTATTTAGAAGAAAATTTATAAAGCTGATACAAACTAAGGATGTTTATTATTTCTGTAATGAAATGAAGTAATAATAATATTAAATAAACATCTGGCCTCTGCCTCTCCATAATTATTTGCCTCTGTATAAATGAAGAATTTATAGCAACAAATATTAATAAAACAACAAAACATAGAAAATAAGATTAATAAATTCAAGAGCTAGATTTATTTAGTCACAACCTTAATTTGTCGACTTCTTCCAAATTGCATCAAATCAAATTACTGGAGAAACAAAGAGTAGAGACGTTAAGCGTGTCGTGTTATTAAATTATAATTATGTTTCTATATGCATCTAAAGTCTAGACTCTGAAGGTTTGTTGAATATATGAATATTCATTTAGGAATATTAAATGTACAACAATATTTTCTTTTCGATATATTTTTGTATCTTTAAATAAGTCTTTGAAATTGCAAGGAAACAATTTCTTGGATCATTCCGCTTTCTAGTGGCGAACATTTTTAAGGAGTAAAGTTTTATCTATATACCTTATATGTACATCATATATACATTAAAAAGAAACCTTTTTTCATACAAATTGCGCAAGCGCAATTACTAACATGTAGTTTATCAATGAAATGCGTATAATGACACACCATTATCCATATGTTTAACAATAATATTATAATAGTGTGCGGCGTTGAGTTACGCCACTCAATATGTAATGCTTCCAGAATTCGTCGGAAAGTAGTAATTGAAAGTGTTTTAATAAGAACGAAGTGCATATATTGGGTACCTAGGTTCCCTCTACTTAACCTACTAAGTTTGTTTACAACAGTTTCCTAATTTTTGTCTCTTTTTCGATTAGTGATTTTTATTTGTCTATCTAAATGACTCACAGGAGGTTATCTATTTGCAACGAGCTTTTGATATTACAGTTAACTACAGTACGGTCAATTAGTCGTGGCCATCCTGTAGATAAGTTTTCTGAACTTATGCACATTGTCAACAATGAAAAACAAGAAAAAATATACAAAAAGCAGGCTTAATATTAAAGAGTGTTCTCTCCCAGCCATACTTGTCAAGTGTGAGAGTAAAATACAAAAATCAAATCGGTACAGCTGTCTACAGCCAACTTCAGAGCGGCCACGACTTATTAACCGTACTTCAATAGCCTCTCGAGATCTTAGCCTAAGCTTATCGCTATTGAACTATTTTCGATACGTGGATTGTTCAATCGATACGAAATCCCTAGACTAGAGATAGCGTATGTCCGCTATTTATTCTTCATATTAAATTACCAGCGGCTGAATATTTATTTATTATTATTTTAGTGTATTGAGAGAAAATTGGTTGAATATTTGAGTATGGTAATCTATACTGTTATACAATTAACACTTTGCAATTTATATCTGGGATCGCAAAAACTGCTCATATCTACAAGTATCTATGTATTAAAAGAAACTTACATGGTTCTCCATAGCCCCTCTAACTTTACTAAAAGTCCCATGAAAATCAGTTCAGCGTTTTTGAGAATCATCCCTGACAAAACAGCAAGATTGGATATTTGCGGTTTGGTACCATATAAATAACTGTATGCACTTGGAAAAACACAGACAGACAGGCCGACAGTTTTTTTTTTATTTGTATAGATTTATTTAAAAATATTTTTAATTAAATAATGTAAACATTAAAACGAAATACTGCAAAAACACTATATATTTATAATGGAAAACTATAAATGAGATTGTATAATTATTATTAATTACATACACTCCTTCAAAGTTTTGATATATTCAAATTTAGTACTGGTTTTAAGTGCAGTAGGATATTATAATAGTTTACAGCTACCGTGCAAACATCACACTGTTTCATTATAGAAATTTTTCAAACTTAAATTGAACTTGAATAAGCATTTCTAATGTCTATTTTAGACAGAATGCGGCGTTGAGTTGTGTTTAATCAACATGCAATGTCAATCAATGGAGAACGGAATGTGTTGTCCGTTAACCTCTTACCGCCGAATTCTTCAGACATTGCGGGTTGAGTGGCGGAACTCAACACCGCGGTTTGCCTCGTTGCCAGAGCGGAAGTGAAAAATATAAATATTTAATTTTCTCAAACAAGAATCGAATCCACAACCGTCGAACGCTAAAAAATCAAAGACGAAAATATAGAATAATATACTACAAAAGATAAAAGTTAGATATCCGATTTCACAAACTTTGCAATTTGTATGATCATTCATCGAGTTTCAAAGAATATTGGTTGGAATGGATGGACAGTTCTCATTCTGTGGCTGCCTATTTTTCTTGTGGAAGTCATTTAAATTTTACGCTTGAGTCGTCCTTTTTTGTTTCCATTATTTTAATAAAGACCTCTCCATACTTATCACACTTTAATATTAGGTTTTTTTTTACTTAACAATCAAATTATGTACTTAAAAACCAAGTCAACTGTATTTTCATCGAACTACTATGATGCTTACAATTTTTCACTCAATAACAAACTATATTTTATATAGCTTCACGCTGTATCCCGGACTTAGTAGGATTTTGCATTTAGATACTTCTTGAGACATTACTGAAAGGCTAGACTTAACGTCACCCGTTATTTATCTCATAACCAGAGCGAGGAAATATAATTAAAAAAAATGTTCTACTTCCCCTCGCTGGAACCGAACCCACAATCGATACGACGGCCTTATTCAATGAACAATACTTACTGTACACATGACGTAAACCACACAATATTTTCAATACATATACAAATTCAATATTAAAGAATTATCAAATTATATAACTAAATAGCGAAACTCAAAAGTTCTCTAACAATAACACGCCTACCGCAACTCAAACTGAAACTCCATTTCCTTACAAGATAATAAAATAGAATGTGTAGACTTATTGTAAGAGGAAAGTTTCTAAACCAAACTTATTTTGGCAACTTTGATAAATCAACAAAGATAAATTTGAATCGTTCGCCAAGCTTAATGTGATAAGTTCAAGATGAATCCGATACCGTGGAAATGAATCCCGTGCAATATATACTTATAAGAGCAGATCTCATCTGAAACTCACTTTGTACTTTTTAAATCGTGCGTAATTACATATATTTAGATATGTATGAAAATATTAATGAAAATATTAATGTGGGGATCGAACCCACAACTGTCGTGTTATTATATTACTATTTTATAAGACACCTTTTCTATACTTAATTTCTTAAATTATTGGGTCAGTCTGTGTCTTATGATAAAAATCATTTACATATTATTGTTAATAATTTTTACAAATTCAATGCCGCAACTTACATGATTTTTTTCATCCTGTACACCGCTCATAGCAGGGTAAGTAGAGGGAACCTGGGAACCTACAGTTAAGATATTCCGTGCCCATTGAGGGACTTCTCGAGGCATTGCGTGTGGAGTGGCGGAACTCAGGGTCTCTCTTTGCCTCGTTACCAGAGCCAGGGAATGAAAATATTGAAAAAATTAAAATAAAATAATTACAATTATTCCTACGAGCGTGAATCGAACCTATAAGCAATGTGTTCAACACTACACCTACCAGCTACAAATATTATAGTATATGAATAATATTATAATTATTTATATAGTTTGTATATTTAATAATTCATGTAAAGATCCTTTACGTGGATTATTCAATAAGCAGCCGACATTTCAGATTATAATGAGAAATTTATTACTTCCATAATGTAAGATAAAATTAGCGCACAGTTTTTTAACTCTATTGCATGATTTATGAACAAAAAATAACTATTTTAATGTAACTATATAAATAAATTTTAACATCTCTACATTGTCTTTCCACGTAGCAGATGGATGTAAGTGTTAAAACACTTCCAGTTAAGCCAGGTTCCCTTGGCTACTCGGCCAAAAAATAAAGCTTAAAAAATAAAAAAATACTACATAAATTAAATACAGTACACTTAAAGAAACTATAAACTAAATAAAGTAAACTAACTATTTGGTAATCGACTAATTTCCACTGAAATATGAATACTAAGTGAAAAGCAAATATTGGGAGTATCCCACAGTTATACTCGTCATTTGACACGGCTGACGGCCCACAAACACGTGATTTATGCACCTGCCTGTGACCCAATTGTATTAAACCTACGGCTTAAATCTAAGCCTCTAATATTTCACTCGATTCTCGAGATATTGTGTGTTGATTAGAACTCAATGTGTAATATCTCTAATATCGGAAAAATCACGGAAAGTAAGGCACGTCATAATTCTGAAGAAAATAATTAACATTTATTTCATGCATAATAATATATAGTTATTAAATATTTATATTTATATCGTATATTTTTAAGTAAACGTGTGATAAAGAATTTGATCGTCCCTCTTATAACAAAAAGAAACTTAACACTAAGTTCCGCTACTCACTCTGCTTTTCACGTGTGATATGACAGTAAAAAGTACCTTCACGATCCACGCACTCATCTCGCACAGCAGAATAGACAGAGAAAACCTTATGAAATACTCCGTTTAAAACTTTCGACCAAATTTTTGAAACAATGCCTGTTGAGCGGTGGAACTCAGCGCCGTGGTTTGTCTTGGTATCAAAACGAGAAAAATGAAAATTATTCATACTCCATATTGGAAATACATAACGACGTGCCTCTGTGCCACCACGGCCTATATATAATAATAAAATAAACGAAAATATCGTTCTTTACCCTACATCACATTTTGTTTTCACACACGACAAAAGAATTTAAGGTTCTTATCACTCACGCCATAATAGTCTCACGCGGAGGTCTGACGGTTCCCTCAAGGGTACTTCCCCTCCCCAATTCATGCAAGGTTTGAATACTAATCAGCAGCGAGAAAGTGTTATAAATATACGTGTTTGTTTTTATTTCGAATTAATTGTTTTAACACTTTGCCCTATAAAACTAAAAAGTTCTTATCAGTATAGAGAATTGTGCTATCATTGTAACTTGGGTAACTTGAACTAACAGTTCAAGTTTAGCACGAGTTTATTCTAATTATAGTAGTTTTGTATATTTTGTTAACAACAAAGTTGATATAGGTAAGACATTACTATACACTTAATATTACAAAAAAACATTTTGCAATATATATATTTAAACAAAGAAAAGTTACATTATAAGCGTATGTATACGAAACTAATTTTCTTTACTAACATTGAAAAAAGCGGTTTTACGTGTTCTCTATTACAAATTTCCAATAAAACAATACAAATTTCATAAACATTTCAAATAACAATAACTCTTTTCATGAAGCCATTTCTATTTATGTATATTGTGTAGGAAATTTTATGGCGGAAATTTTAAACAAAACCTACTGTAAATCGGAATCGGTACTAAATATTAGAATGCCATTTCATCTGACAACAAAAGAAAGAAATTCTTTATATATTTTTGCATGTGTTTTATATTTTTCTCTCATTTTAAAAAGTACGTATGTTCCATTAAAATACAAATTTGAATCGAGAGCCAAGTTCAATAATGAATAATGCGTCGCTCTCGTCTTCACCGACAAAAGAATCGGAGATCTATATAGGTGCCAGGTTTTGTGTGGATATAATTCAAGTGCAGGATTTGACTTTACTACATTTTTTTCAGACTATATTTGCATAATGATGTACTTTCAACATCTCCTGAACTTATTCTAATAGGTTGTGTTATTTTGTCTGATAGAAAAAAAATTGTAGGTCAAAAAATTTGCTTTAACTTGGCACCCATATTTATCTCCAACATTTTGTCTGTATAAACACATAATTAAATAAAAATTAAGAAACTCTATTGCAGGCACCGACATTGAAGCATCGCAAATGACAGATTTAATGAAAATGTATCAGCTACAATATCCATTTCAGATACCAAATAAAACTAGAATTCACGATTTAGATTCAATTGCAAACTGTGAGTGCCCTAGGATTTACTGGCCGGCGTGCGCCACCGACAATGTCACTTATGTGAACGTTTGCATTATTAACTGTCTGAAAAAGACATTAAGAAGATATGGACCCTGTATAATATATAGAAGAGCTTTTAATAGAGAAATGGCAATAATGATCCCTTCTGCTTGGAAAGATCGCGAACATTTTTGAAGGTCAACGAATATTGGTTTTGTGTTACATACAACAGATATAACTAAATAAATTAATAAAATTGGAGTAATGATTAATTTCTTTATTATATATACTTTATAGTTAATATATCACACATATATATATATATATATATATATATATATTTATTTAATTACTGTAGTTAGTAGTTGAAAAATTACGGCTTCTAGTTCAGCAACTTAATCCATACAGAAGTACCATTAAAAACATTCGAACACTGGTACATTGAGTAACATGGAAACAATTAGTATGATAAAAAATAATTTTCCTTTTTTCCTTTTTTAGTTCTTGATATTAATATAGATTTCAATACATAAAAATAATAAGGAAAAGCCTTAGCCTTCCATCTTACTGGAATAATGGGCAATAAATTATATTTTGTTGGCAAAACAGCCGCGCCAAAAAAGTTTCTAAAACGTACCACGGCAATAACAATCGGTTTCCGGGAACATAATTTTAATACTACGCCAGCTTTTTCCTTTTCGTATATACAGGTGTAATTTCGTTTATGTTTTGTAGCTTTCTTTTATTTCATCTGACCTTCCCTGCTCAAGTGAAAGTTGTTACGGTTAGTATATTTTACTTATGTTTGTTATGTTACAGAATTTTTTAATTTTTTTTATATATGTATATATATATATAATTTTCTTAAAGTAGAAAAGTATGAATCGGAACAGTGTCTTAACACTAGAATTACTGTTTTCGTCTGCCTTCTTTACTATATGCGGGATACAGCGGGAACCTAGAAAAAATTTACTACTACTCTACTATTAATCGTTTCGATGTATATGTACCTCCATATTTATGGTTATCTGTGGCCTTTAGAACGTTTCACTCAATCATCCATTTGACTACGGGGGTGAAGATGCTAATAAAACCTAGTTTTATTTAATAAAAAAATAACAATAAGTATATGATACTTAAACTAAAATTCAACAAACAAAAAGTACGTATATTTTTTGTCCCATTTTCGTCCCATTTCTGCCTCTACCCGCCGGCCAATATCCAATGTCACCCCGCATTAAATCCGTTTTGGAAACGTGAAGCAGTGTTCCCAAAAATAGAGACATCATTTATGCATAATTAAGAATTTCAATGGGAAATCGATTTTAAGCCTTATTTTGTGCAACTTAGGATTTATTTTTCTTCATTTTTTGTAACAAACTACATCACTCGTGTACTTCGAAAGTAGCTTACTTTTGCCGTAAAATTTATTTCATTTTTCTTACTGTGGATTTATTGGACTTCATGTTCTGTAAACATTGGACGTGCTGTGGTTACCAGAGGTAAACAGCATAATAGAAATGAAAACAATTCTCTTTATACAAAAACGATTTAATAATATCAACCAACTTTAGTAGCATCAGGTTCTCAATGTCACTGTACGTTTTTATTGCTTTTTGTTCAAATATGACATGATATATATTCTAATAAGCCAGCCCGGAGAAGTTAAATTTATACAGTAAAATATGTCTATTACAAACGCCAAATTGAATATAAAAACTAAAATAAAATAAAATCCGTACCACAAGATATGAATAACAATATTTATGTAAATATAATAAATCACAGTAAGTAATATGTAATACATTTTCATTCGTGGATTTTTCGTGAAATTCTGGATATATCCTGCGAATTTGCGTCAAGTAGGTTCAACATTATTCTCGAAATAAAAGCGAATAAAGTCACGGCTATCAAAGAGACTAGAGACAATGCTCTCTGGGGATTGAAAAAATGATATGTGGAAATATATTTACAAAGGCAAAATATAGAGAAAATAAAATAATTTACGAATTATTATTTTGTTATTATTTTAGTATTTCATTGATATTTCTAGGATATACAAAACGAAGTAGAACATTTATAATCTAATCTTAGAATAGCTTATAATTATAAAATCATTCCATAAATGAGTATCGAACTCGCAACCACTACATGTACAAGCGGACTTAATAATCTTGTATTAAAATAAAAATATAAAGTTTTATAAATATTAAAATTCTCTGTCGGCGACGGGATGAGATTCCAAGCCACAGGTGAGGACTCCAAATTGGGGAAATTTTATGATACGCTCCGCCTCAAGTAATAATGTCTTCTGCACCCGCCTCTCTGTACAAAATATTATTAATGTTTAAATAGTTTTTAATAAATTTTAAATGCATATATGATTTCTATTATTATTTTGAATACAATAATTAAAATTTGTCTAGTATATGAATTTAAATATTAACAAATATTTTTTATCATCTGAATATATTACAGACAAATATGTTATTTTCCTGGTGAAAGTGAAGTCGGTAAAACTATTTATAACCATTATTAGGAAAGTACAAGAAAATTGTATGTACAATCGGTAATAACCGGCCCTAGTGGCGCAGTGACAGAATGTCTGACTTTAAACATGAAGGGTGCGGTGCGATTCTCATTCAGGGTATTGAATTCTGATAACTGATGGAGTGTCTTAACACTAAGTCCCCTGTGCTTGCTTTTTTTATAATAAAAATAAATTGTCGTCTAATTTAAAATAATGACTTCTGTGTGAGTGACATCCAAAAGTAGTCACGATTTTCCGGATTTTACATAATATACTTTGCATTACAATAACCTTCGATTGGCAGCCTAATGGAGGGAGACCTGTGAAATTCAAGATATTTTGTAAGTCAGCTTTCACTCGATATGTCTCCTTCAAATATGGGATTTATATTATGTTGACTTTCTTTGTTAGATTTTTTATAGCCTTTTTCAGCCTCATTTTCTTAATAGCTATTGTTCTATTGTAGAACAATGGATTGTAGAATTTAGTGTTAAGAGACTCCGTTCTTCATTTTCAGTTAAGTTTACATACATTTAATGGAGTAATAAAAATAATGTTTAATTTTTTTATATTCATCTTTTTTATTTGGGTTCCGCACTTTAAAAGTAAAACGGAGTTCTATTACTAAGACTCCTACCCATGTCAATTTGCCGGTTTTATTTTTTGTTTTTATAGAATCACGCTGTATCCAATTACATATAGTTTTATTTTTTGTTTAATTAAACATAATTTTTTATTTCATAATTATCCCTATCTCTTTTTATTACCTCTCTACCTCTCTAATTACCTCTCTCTCTTGTCTTATTCTGTTCTATTCTATTTTAATGGCGGAAATGAAAGACGCACTTTATTTTGTTACCCGTGCGAGAAAATTATTATTTCCTCCTGGGTGGAAATCGAACCCACAATTGTCGCAATCACAGACAAACGTTGCGCCACGACGTCTAATTAATAACATTTAATAGCTTATAACTCTACAAAACGACATACCCTTCAAATGCATACATGAAGCCAATTAAGGACTTTAATTATCGATAAAAACTCTTAATTATAGTTGAGAAAGACTTTGACAGCGAATAGAACATGATTGTATTGGACAATAGCAAATTTATAACTCTATTTATATTACTTGGTAAGATTTTTTTTTATTTTAATCTATCTTACCTATTAGACGCCGTTAGAGTGTGACTGTAAACGCGACGACTGTAGATTCGATTTCCACTCAGGGGAATGTATTAATAACCATTTTTCATTTCTTCGCCCTGGTATCAAATCAAAGTGGGGTTTTGAGTTCCGTCACTCACGCCTCAGAAATTCGGCGGATTTTGTAGAAAATAACAATGGAGTTTTTAAAAAAGTCTTCATCTCTGTGAGATCGATGGAAACACGTATATTTTTTTTTTTAATGATTAAATATACTTGTATAAGTATATAAAAATCTGTTCTCTAATTGTACAATTATTTGAGTTTGGGACATCGCACATTCTAAGAGCCCGAAGTATACCAACCCACTGGTTGTTAATCGAAATTTCCCCACCCGGTGACGCTGGCAAGACCAGTCCAGGTCAACAGTAATAAAGTCCGTTCAAAAAAAAATTACAGGTTTTTCTTAATAAATGGACTATTCAACGCACAAAGAGTTTTTCAATTCGAAACAGTTATTTCGGAACAGTTATTTCAAAACGTGTACCACGTTCAACCAAACAAACTCTTTAGTTGTATAATATTAATACTAGTAAAAATAACTAGTTAAATTTCAATCTTTCACTATCACATTCAATTATAGTCATCCCAAATGAAAAAAAAAATAATTTAAGCTGTAAATCTTTAAGAATATTGACTTAAATTAACTGACCAATTACGACTCATATCCCGGTAAAGTAATTATATTATATTCTTTTAACATCCTCGGCAAAAAGGTTTTTACAAAGTAAAAAATATTTAAGAATTATACATGCTACTGGGAATGTAAAAATAATAAAAGAAAGATATTTTTATTCAGTCTTAATAACTTCTCACAAAGTAAAGCTATCAGATATCGTGACGTTAGACTCCGTCACTCTATGGTGTCTTAACACTATGTTCTCTCGCCCTACCCTGCTGCAGAATGGAGAGCATAAGTATTTCCGATGATATCACCTCGAGAATTAAAGTGAAAGTGGATAAAAGAAATGTCTTAATGGGTAATAGTCTCTGTCTACCTATTTTGTACTGTTCTATGCGAATTACATCGTATAGCTAAAATAATATCTTTCTTATCATTTCTGAATATTTTCTCAAAATACTTCCACTATATGTATACATTACTTCACATCGGCCTATTAATAAGATTTCGAGAGCACTAAGTAAATATTTTCTTTCAAACTACAAACACCTTAATAGCTTAACGTTCAAGAGGGGTACAACACAAAGGGGCCTGTTTGAACTTTGCCGAGATCTAAAGCTCAGTATCGGCACTCAGCTTGATTGAGTACTTCTAAGCCAAGCGAATACATAATATCTAGAACACAAACAAAAGTTAGCTATTTATTCTTCTCCTTCCTTGTCTGTTAATCGTTAAAGCTTTTTTGTATATTTGTTTCAACTTTGTAGGCAGAGTTTCATTTGTCTAGGGTTAAGACACTAGACATTCCATACTCTCCGCCGAATTTTCTCTGGTACCAGGTCGAAGAGATGAAAATATTAATTCATTCCTCGAGTGCGCGTCGAACCCACAAATCGCGTTAAAGTCATATACTCACGGCCTCGTCCCTATTGTATAACCTAAGACCTAAAAAGACACTCAGCGTGAAGCTGATTTATTATTTTTGTAATCTGACAGATATGCTGGTAACAGTATCGTTTGGAGCCAACTATGATCATTTGGATTTCTTCAACTTTACCAACCTATATTCCGTTGACATACCTACACTGGACGCTATTCCTGCGAGTCCTAAGTGTGCCAGTTGCCCGAGGGTGTACTATCCAATATGTGCTGATGACAATATGACATATGTGAACGAATGTAGAATGAACTGCGCCAATGAAAACAAAGAGAAGAATCCCAAAGCCAGATTTGTTAGGACAGGACCGTGTCAAATTTTTCCTGATTTCAAATAATTTTAATATATAATAATATTATACGTTTCGCATATTATAAATATTGTTTTATTTGTTTTTTTTTATTTTCGTTGGTTTCCATCTTTAATTTAATTTACCTGGCCGGTGGCAACGAGTTCTGACACTCAGCACACAATTCCTTCGAAATTAAGCGAAAAGTGGGGAGTGGAGTGTCTTAATACAAGATTCATTTTACCTACCCTGCTCTGTGCGGGATACAGCGTGTAGCTGATTTATTTATTTTCAATAATTTCAATTCTTCACTCGACGCAAAGCGCAGCTTTGAACTCCGCCATTCAACACGTAATGCGTTTAGAATTTCACGAAAAATGCGGCACGAAGTGTTTTAATGCTTAAAATGTGGGCGTCTTATCCTACTGCCCACATGCGGCCTACAGTGTGATGAAGAAGATTTTAATTTTACTTATTCTGTCCATCTCGAAAAACTACTGTAGCAAATAATATAATTTTCATTTGAACCTTTCAAACCTTGAACAGTTGTTCTAAATCTAATTAAGACCTAATCAAAGTGAGAAAATTTATGCAATTCTACAACAACAAATACAACAAGCATTACTTACTGTCTAACTGAATTAAACTTTACAAATTTAATTAGCATAAGCTTGAAATATAACAATATAAATTTCTATAATTATCAAGTGTTTCTAAAGCACCAAATTATTTTAAGGAATGTCTGCATGAAAATTTTTACTCTAAAACCAGCACACGCAGGGGCACAATAATGCGATTATAAGCGTGACAGGTTGTGGATTTGATTCCTACTCGTTGTAATGAAATATTTAATATTTTAATTTTCTCACTCTAACCAGGTCAAGCGCGTCATCGAATTTTGCCACTGAGCACGCAGTGTCTCAGCAATTCAACGGAATATGAGGGTTAAAAGGCCTTAACACTAACTAGGTTCCGTATGCTATTTGAAGGATACAGCGTGAAGCCAAAAAAAGCATAATATTAAAAAAAACAATGTTATTTACTTAACTTCTCGTTATTATTAGTACATGCCCTCTCTCTTGTATCTTTCATACTCTATTATCGAAGGTCAACAGAAGATTCCTTACCGTTTACCCTTATACCTTCATATATCTTGACAATGTCACAAATTTGTGGACAAGATGGAATACTTTTATACTGAAAAAATACTTGAGATGTAGAAAATAATACAAACAGTGTTATAACAAGTTGTGGGTTCAATTACCACTCGAGGAAATGAAATATTGAATGTTTTCATTTCTTCAACGTTATTTATTTAATTGCTTTATAAATATAAATTAGTTCAATAATTTCTAATTTTACACATATTTTATTATTTTAATTTATAAATTCCCCTAAAAACAATACATATAAATGCTAAAATGAAAAGTAGTAATTAAACACATTACAGTGTAATTACACACGACGTATAATTTCAAAATCAGAATAATTTGTCTTTAATTGAATACAATGGTTATGTTCTACAGTAAGTACTGAAAATACTATGTACATTTTTTATTTATATTTTTATAGATTACTAGACAGCGTTGAGTTGCGTAAATTAACGCCGCTGGTTGTTATACCACGCTGGAAAAATAGAAAAATAATTTTAATTAGAGCTCACGTTCTAGAAGACTTGCATATATTATTATATTTTACAGCGTAATCGAATATATTTTGTATTATAAAATTTATTATAAATATATTATTAATATTATTATGAAATATTCACATTGCATCAAGGAGCAATATACTTAATCAAATCATTAAAAAATAAATAAATTCCACTTTATTACAAAGTTACGGGACTACGAAATGAATTAGTTACAGAAACGGAGTGAATGGATTTTAATTTAGATTGAAAAAGTTCGCACTAATGAAAATTCTTTTAATTGTTCTCGCTTGTTAAAAATGTTACTATGTTACGAATAGGCGATTACAGTTTAAGTCATTTTTTTTTTGATATAAAAAAAAGATCTTATTTTTTTTTTGGGCATGAGAATTTTTAACACGCTTTAATTAGGTCCACTTGTATCTGTGTACGTATATATCCTTGTAATCATGTAATCTAAGATACAGAAATTGGTGATCTTATATATATATTTTTTTTCACTTTAGGCAGACATAATATATATCATCCAATAATTTTATTTTTAATAAATTTCATCCAAATTGGAGACATTGCGTATAGATTCGGAACAACGTGGCGTTTAGTCATTTGCCACAAAAACTGTTATTTTCTTATCTGGTATGGTATGGTCTTCTTTGTTTTTCAGGTATTATATTAATATTCGCATCAGTGATCCACGAGCTTGAAACTCAAACACTCAATCCAACTTTGAGGCCAATCCAGGCGATCAGATTCCAGAATTGGTATATGTCAAAGATCATGGATCGTGTCCCTTTATTAGAAACTATAAAGAACTGCAACTGTCCTCGTATCTATATACCTGTTTGCGGTACTGATAATAAAACCTACACTAATTTATGCTGGATGAACTGTATGAATGAGAGACGTGATACAGATGTTGAGCTTTTCTTTGTCGGCCAATGCATTCAGTTCATAGATCCTTTTGATTATTAAGCTTATACTGTAGACAATTAACTGAAAATGTCTGTATTATTTCAATAATAAATATTAGAAAAGTTTGTATAGTTTAAAAGTGTATTAAAATATAATTAATTAAATAAAAATTTATAACGACTTTCTTAATACATACTTAACGAATTTCTGAATATCAAGATAGTAAAAAAAAAAGGATTTTTAGTTTATGAAATTCTTCGTGGTGCAAGAGCACAAAGGGATGATTGTGACGTGACAGTCGTGGGTTCGACCCCAACTCAAGGGCTTTAATTATTATTTTTTAATATTTTCATTTGTTCGTTTTGGCATCAAGGCAAAAGCCCGGCGTTGAGTTCTGTCACTCAACACGCAGTGCCTTGAAAAATTGGGCGGGAATGGGGATCGGAGTGTCTTAGCACTGGATTCTCTCTGCGTACTCTGCTGTAAGCGGGAAACAGCGTGAAGCTGACTAATTGTTTAGGATTTTTTTTAAACATTTGGATTAAAGATAAAAATAAATATAAATATGTATCATGCCCCAAAATAAAGGTCGTTCGTAAAATCATGTGTAATTATCTGAAAGTATATGGAAATACTCCGTGAATTGCAATCCAACTCCATTCTTTGCTTAAACAATCCAACTCTTATTAGCTGTGAAAGCGATAAGATGAGATGTCGCATTTAACAGATTAATTGTTAGCGCTCAGTCTGTGAAAGGATAATTTGGGACAAAACAGACATTGTAACAAAATTAATATATTAATTTATATTTTCAATTCTTGGCTCTGGTGTCGAGATAATGCGGGGCGTTGAGTTCCGCCAATACCCCCAGAAATCTACGTAAAGCGAGGAATGGAGTGTTTTAAACGTGTAGAAAATCCACCACTGGATTTGAAAGGATAATGTTAAGAAGTACTGATTCATCATTTTACCCTATATATATAATACCTAAAAAATCATTATCACGCACAAAATAAAACGGTTTTCATTACAAATTAAAAAAAAATACTTATTCTAGAGTTAATTGGTAATTAAAGTAACGATAAAATATTAAATTCGACAGAAAAGCAATAAAAATGTAATTAGACGAATTCATCTTGACTTGAGCAACTTGAACTTATGTTAATTAATTAAGATTTAATGAGACATATTACTAATTATATCTACTTAAGTGACAATTTTTATTACACGTCGTAATTAAGTGCTCGTGGCAAAATGAAAATTTATTGTAAGTACAATATATGACTTTGGTATATTTTCAATTATATCAGAGCTTTTGTGATAAAAGAGCAACTATTTAATAATAATAATGAATATTATTATTACTGTTAACGCGATGGTAGTGGCCTCTATTTCCATACTCTGTTTACAAGATAGAGCGCAGCTAAGTTCCGCCACTCAACACACTGTCGGCGGAAAGTCACGAGTTTGGGTCCCACTGAATAGTTGACTTGGTTTGGTATTAATAATAAAAATAAAATAAATGAGCCTCACACTGTATCCTGCAGCAGGATAGGTAGAGCGAACCTAGTGTTAAGACACTCTGTTTCCCACATTCCGCCGAATTCTAGATGCATCGCGTGCTGAGTGGCGAACTCAACGTCGCTCTTTGCTACGACACCAGAGAACCACTGAAAATATAAATGTAAATAATTATTTCATTTCCTCGAGTGGGGGTCGAACCTACAACTGTCGAGTTACAGTCACACCATTGTGTCGTGCCCCACGACAGCCTCAATAATAGATACATAAATTAATACTTGTATAGTTATTCCGATCTGTTCTGTTTTTTGTTTATTTACAGTTATACTGACATTGCTATTGGCATTACTATTCCATGAATTGACATCAAGAACTACCAAAAAATGGACGACCAGGGCACCGATCGCCTATTACCTAGCGCCTCTAAACAGAACAATACCTTGTAAAGATTGTCCAAACGTGTACTTCCCAGTTTGCACGACAACAAATGAAACATTCATAAATATATGCCAAATGAAATGTCAAAAGAGAGACTTGGAAATGGCCAGGCGTGGCATTTGCATAGATTTTTGAATAAATATTAAAAAGTATGAATATTAAAAGTATTAAAGAAAAAATTTCAAAATTTTATTCAAACAAATATATGTACATGAACATTTGTACTTTAAATGATTTTAAAAAATATAAAAAGGATAATTAATATATAGATAAGAAAAGTTGTAGCACCTATTTAGAAACTTATGTGGATAATCCAAGTTATATCACTGTCAATTTCCAACTTTACTTCACGATATGAGTAGAAACTACGAAAGCTTTATGTATGTACGTATAATGTGATTTTGAGATAGAAATAAAATATTCGATATTTCCATTTCTTCACTCTGAGTTCCATCACTCAACAATACCTCCAGAATTCGGCGGAAAGAGGGAAGTGGAGTGTTTTAGCACTAGGCTCACTCTACGTACCCTGCTACATGTGAAATACAGCGTGAAACTGAAAAAACCTTCACGAAACGTATACTCTAATAAAAGAACCACCTATATCATTACACTTTATGAAACTAGCAACGTCCCTTGACAATCCACGACTAGGCTATTAAGCGAACGCTCTCTCAGCAGATATCACTAGAACAGCAATAAAGCCTCGCTTCGCAGTCGAATCCCACCACATTTAATTATACCGACACGGGTGGGACACGGGCGTATTATAATAAAGCAAATCCACGGTTGACTTGGATTGGATTCGTGTTATAGGATGTTGGCGATTCTTAATATAATATATATTTTTTTAATTTTGCGCTTCTGAGAGTTATCGTTATGTTGCAATGGGTTTTTTTTAATAGAGATGGTTGGTAGATAACCTACAATATTCACAGAAAGATCGTTATTATTTTGATTATTTTTTTTTTTGAAACTATTCACGTTACTGCGATTTATAATCTATAGTAATTAGAAAAAATAGAATAGTTATTACAAAATATATAATATTTTAAGTTTTAAATTTTTTTACTAACTCCTTTTAATTATAACTTGCACTATACTTCGGTTCGGTATAGTGGTTTTGTCAACACAATGGTATGTAATTCATATATATTTTTGATACTCATGTTTAAGTTTACACTCTTTAAAATAAAAAATATATATAAAAAATGGAATTTAGTTACACCATATATTATCTCCTAATTTAACGTTATTATAAACATATTCAAAAGCTTAATTTGTAAGTTGAAAGCGTTAGGTATTTCAGTTTATAATCGTATTTAAACGCTGTCATATAATTTTCATTTTACAAGACGGAGACAATATTCTGACATATCTCTCTGCTCTCGACTTTTAATATAACGTTAGAAGAACCTCTTAGGTGGCTACTTTTTTATGAAGGCAGCCGTCGGCCAAAAAGTATTAAATTTAAAAACAACAATATTAATAAAAATTAAAAGTTGTGAATTTCCATTTCACCATAGAATTAGTATAAAAATTCAGAGGTATATATTTCACTATTCCGTCATCAAAGCAGAGTAAATAATAATAATCGAGGACAGGTAAGAGGCATTGTCCTAAAGAGGAACGGAGTGTCTTAACACTAGGTTCTCCGTGAGGTACATAAAATAATAAAAGATAAATGTACTATATATAGTTATATAGAGCTTTACTAAAAACGAAACTCGCTATGGAAACAGCGACCGAAACCCATGTGGTGAAACGCATTGTACGTTGCAACTGAGTTCCACCGCACGGCGGTTAACTAAGTATGGTATAATTCATCAGAATAACTAATATACACATAAACTGTAGTTTATTGCTATTATAAGTACTAATTACTGGTAAATAATGGTAGAATTTAATGTTAGATAAGGCTGGTACTTGTAGTGGTGTCTAGATTTTATTTACATGCCTATTTATTTTTAACTTCACGCTTTATCGTGCAGATGGTGCAGCTTCGATGCTTCATTCTTTACTTTCGCCTTCCCCTTTACAATATTGAGTTGAGTGAAAAAAAAATGCAAGAATAGTTGATTTTTTTTTAGTTTCATGAGACTGTTAATCGATTGAAAATGTTCCACATTTTCTGCCTAATTTTGGAGACATTGGGTGTTGAGTGACAGACCTCAACGCCGCGCTTTGTCTTATTGCCAGTGGAAAGGAATAGAAATATTATCTTCCCCGAGTAGGAATCAAACCCACAACCGTCGCGTTTTACATTGCACAACGGCGGCTCTATTTTCATTATAAATAATTCCTACTAATTGGATAGAACCCATAACTATCACGTACATAAGTAAAAACAGTAAGAAAACATATAAATTTTCAATAGAAAACTTTCTCTAGTATCCCATTAGACAACACCACTTACAAGCAAATTGACCGACCAAATCTAATTTTGTCAAGAAATAGCATTTGCTCTTTGCAGCCTGAAATAATTAATATTAATAGTAATGTAAATGAATAATTTTTATTTTCTCGCTCCGGTAACAAGACAAAGCGTGACGTTGAGATCCACCGCTCTACAAGGAATAGCGAAAAATTGAGAGAAAAATGGAGAACGGAGAGTCCTAGTGTTACGCTACTAAGTTATCTCAGACCACACTATATTCGAGAGGTGTATGAAGCTAAATTTAAAAAAATATATAATTTATTAAAAACTTTGTTTCAGTCAACTTGTTAATTAAATTATACAATAAATCTAGCGTACCTAAGTTACTTCATTTTGGGTAGAAACGGAATGGGAGTTTGTGTAATGGCCAACAAGGGATATTTAAAGTAAAATGAATTTATAGAAGTACATATATTAAGGACTCATTAAGTGAAATAAAAAAAAACATATTAATATAATATATATTATAACATTTCAATAACGGTAGTAACGGAGTGTCTTAACACTAATTACTGTGCCTGTGGTGGCGCAGGTGTACAAAGTTCAATCCCCATTTAAGGAAATGAGATAATTATTTACGTTTATATTTTCATTTCTTCAATCCGGTGCCGAAACAAAGCGCGGCGTTGAGTTCCGCCACTCAAAACATTACGTCTTGAGAGTAACGTCCCATATTAGGTCTCTAAATGTCTACTTATAAATTCTATATTTACTATACGATATTAAATTTTCTATCTTTAAAGTAGAGATTTTTTAGTAGATTAAGTAAGATTATAATATTAAGTATCGTTAAAATACTTTCAACGCTTTTATAAAAGAACCTCTCTAATCGATTTGAAGATCACATTAAAGTCTTACAATCTCAGGGACCCTTTTCGCCCTTTTACAATGAACATCCTAATTTATTAGGAAAACGTAATCCTATTGTAATGAAATTAAATATATATTTTTGTTATTTCTTTCGACGTCGATAAATCAATAACATGGTTGTAGAAATTATTTTCAATTATTATTTTCTCTTTAGGCTTTCGTATCTCAAAATGTAAAAACGGCAGACGGCAAAAGGCACAGAAAAAAATCAAGCTTCTAAGTTGACGCAATTGAAATATACTAGAATTTACCCATCGCGTTTAATGCATTCTGTATGAAATTCTTCGCGTAATTAAAATCTTTTCGTCAATTTTTACAAGATGTACGTTGCACTTACAATCATGAAATTGATACGGTCTCTGGTGTCTTAATACTAGGCTCCCTCTGCCTACCCTGCTATATGCGGAATAGCGTGAAGCTGAAAAAAATTATAATTGAAGCATCGCCTGATAAGCTTGCTAGTGCAAATTCAAAACTTAATTTAAAGCCCTTAATGGAAAGTCGAATTTATAATAAGAACACGTGATTTGTACCAAAATATTCCGTATACATTAGTTGTGGATAAAATCCATTAAGACGAGGCTTTCAGAAGCTTTGACAGTTCAATCCATTGCCTGATTAATCTAACGCCTTAATTCAGATATTTTATAACAGATAATTGATATAGGTGGTGTTATATCGAAATTTACTTTTTTTATAGGCTTCTTAAAGTCAAGAATTCACATTGTTACACAATATTTAGGCAGGATAGGCAGAGGGAACCTAGTATTAAGATACTCCGTTCCCCACTTCCTGCCGATTTCTGGAGGCATTGCGTGTTGAGTGGCAGAACTCAACGACGCCCTTTACCTTCACACAAGAACAAAGAAATGGAAATAGAAACGTAAATAACTATTTCACTTCCTCGAGTGGGGATCGAACCCACAACAAGGGTGTGACTGTAACGCGACGTATATATTGCGTATAGATTATCACTCAACACTTAAGTCAACGCCGCACTTTGTTTACGAGACCGAGAAAATTGAAACAAATATGATTACTTCCGCGAGTGGAAATCAAACCCACAACTATCGTTTTTACATCCAGAATGTAATGTATACAATTTGCAAGTAAACACAAATTTCTATTTTCCATATACAAGCACAGGTACAACAAATATCGTTAATTTCCATAATCAACAATATATAATGAAATGACGAGCTGAATAAATATTAACATGTTATTTACAAAAGCGAAGCGAATTTGTTTTATAAACTATTGCTTAAATTTAAATTTTAATGGCAAATCTATTAATTGCAATCATTGTAACAAAAATTATTGAAAATTATTGTGCTGTGCTTTTTGATTGGGTGTGGCTTAATTTTAAAACACCACCACTACGTGACTTAGTGGTTAAATTAATTACCGCTCATTACATCTGAAGTTCAAATCTTGTTTCTATTTGGCATTTTTAGATATTTTTTAAAATTCTTAATAAATAGTGAGGCCAGTCGTGTGCAGGGGCACAAAGTGTACCATTGGACCTGGTCGTAGGCTCGATCCCATTCGAGGAAATGAAATATTTATTTTAATCAGCTTCACGCTGAATCCCGCTCATAGAAGGGTAGGGAGACGGAACCTAGTGTTAAGACACTCCGTTGGCCACTTTCCGCCGAATATTGGAGGCATTGCGTGTTGAGTGACACCAGAGTGAAGGAATCAGCCGTGTGGTCCCGGCTTAGAATAGGATCACCCTGGTACTGTCGGTGTCGTAAGAGGCGACTAAAGTACGTGTGGTAGAGTCACGTCGCCAGTAATGGCAACACGCATGGGCAGACTCGACCGGATTTAATACCACCCCCGGCATTTAAAACCGGCGTGAAGTAGTGGCCCTTGCCACTGCGTTTCGCATTAGGTAATGCCGGGCCCCGGTGCCCTTCATCTCCACCTTAAAGGCTGGCAACACACCTGTGGCTCCTCTGGTGTTGTATGGGGTCGTGGGCGGCGGTGATCACTTACCATCAGGTGACCCAAACGCTCGTTTGCCTTGTCCTCTCCCATAAAAAAAAAAAAAAATAATAAGTTAGTTAATTTTCCGTGTTGAGTCTCCGACCATAATGCCGCGCTTATCAGAGAGAGGAAATGAGAAAATAAATATTTCACTGTTCCAAGTAGGCATCGAACTTATTACATAATTTATTAACTTACTACATAACGAATTGATTACATAAATATTTATAAATATTAAATTACATAAATAATTGTTAGCGGCCATCGACTCGCTATCAATTGTTATAAATGTAAACAGGGTAAACTCACACACATACAGACATAAAACACAACACCATACAATATACAAAGATAATTTTTACAAACTATCCAAAAGTTCCAGTGGAAGTTTGAAACATACCAAGGTCCAACCGTAAACTTAAAGTATCCAAACACAGTGCCTCCAGACGATAAGCGGCTAAGCTGGTAAAAAGGAATTTCGAGATAATACTCCAGTATTAACTTGATTACATTTTTACTCAGAGAGTATTAAGGAAATTATACAAAAACAGATTGAAACGATAACGGGGTTATTATATATTTTTTATATTATAAATAGACAAGAGTTGAAAACGCTCAGCTATTTTTATAATAACCTATATTAATTATTCTCCGTTGGTTGTGGGTTCGATCACTAACTGAGGAAATGAATTGTTTGCATTTCTCCACTCACTAAAGTGACAACACCTCACATTAAGCTCCGCGCCTCAAGAAGCAAGAAGCTTTTGTAGATTAGGTTAGGCATATAACAGTATAGGTTCTCTACCAACACTGCTATATGCCGGATACAGTTTGAAGGTATATAGAAAAACCTAATATATTTTTTTTAGAAATACCATATTTACAATTTAAACAAAAATATCGCAGGCTACTAGTATGAAAAAAAGAAAAGTGGCAAAGAAAATTGTCTCCAGAACATTTTTATTTAAATTTCAAAAGTCACGAGGTCTTATATAAATTGAAAGGAATGTATTTTTAAATTAACATAAAATAAAATATTTTAATTGGTCTTTTTTAGAAGCAACGAGCTTTAGTAAAATGGGAAATATGTTCTTGACAAATTCCTTCATATTAAAGCTGGATGGTTATAACTGAGGTTGAGATTTCCTTACAAATGTTTCGTGATTTTTTTTTATCATCACAATATATCCCGCACAAAGGAGAGTGTTAAAGAGAAAGAACCAATATTATTATACTTAAATTAAATCCAATATTATTTAAACTAAATCGGCATCGAATCCACAATAAATAAAATCAATCATAAACTTCCACTGTACCCTATGATACCTATGGTCCCTATGGTCTCTATCGTCTATATTTTACATAAAACAAAATAAGCAAGCCCCATCATTTATACCGACAATGACATAAAGTGCACAAATAACTAGCTCTTTAATCTAATACTCGCGGTAAGCGGTTAAATTTCCCCAGACGACGAGGAAGCATTGTACCGGGCAATACGAACGAAATAGCTTCATAATATTGTAACCGGTGAATATTTTGTTGACTATCTTATTATGGAATGTTTAGATTTCTAGATTTTTTTCTGGTAATTAGAGATTTTTTAAGAATTATCTTAATAGAGAGAGTCGTGGCGCAGGCACAGCATCTGTATTCAGCTTTACATTTTTTGTCCATTTCGAAAATAAAATGTTAAGTTAAAAAATAGGGAAAATAATATTATGAGTTTTAATTAAAATCTATACCAATATATACACAGATGTAATAGAAAACATTTTATTTATTATATATTTTTGTAATTTTTAAAACGGTATACAATTCCCTTGATGTTTGACAATGACCCTGCCGGATTTGTTCTCGCACTCGAGCTGGCACAGATTATAATACGACCTGTCGTCTGTGCCGCACACTGGGTCGTATATCTTTGAGCACATGCAATTCTCCCTAGTTTCTTCAGTAGTGGTTATCATGTCCCTTTTTCGATAAAAATATTTCTATATTATATATTACAAATGACATCTATATACCTACATATTGTCAGCGTCACGCTGTATCCCGCATACAGCAGGGTAGGCAGAGGGAACCTAGTGTTAAGATATTTCTTTCCCCACTTTCGCTTGTTACTTCGTTCATTGCCGGAATTTAGCCTTGTTGCCAGAGCGAAAAAATTATTAATATATTATAAATAATAATTCAATCCTTCGAGGGGGGATCGAACCCACGCGAAATATTTCATACGTATACGTATACGGTTGAATCTTCAATAGGCCCCACTTAGCCTTTAAAAAACAATATATACATATATCATAGAAAACTAACTTATCTGTTTTCACATTTTCATTTGCTCTTAAATTGGTTGGTTTAATCAACGGCACATGCAGTTGTTTTTTGACTGATCCTGCATTCGAGAAATTCAAGAACCCTGAAATAAGCTTTAAAATTAAATCTAAGGACAGACTTCTAAAAAATATTCAAAAACTTTGAATTTAAAACAACATTTTTAATATATTTTTTATATTTCACGATACCCTGCAATCTTATTCAGTAAAGTAGGTAAATAGAATCTAGTGTCAAAGCATTTTCATTGATTTATAACAACTTTAACGATGAAAATTTCAAATTCTAGTTATGTCTTCTTGCCCAATATGTATGCAAGATAATACGTGAAACTGAAAAATAACATTTTTCTACACCACTCAAGCAACATGTTCTATTCAGAGAAGTGGACTACAAACGGTATTTATATATGAAATAAGATTTTACTAAATTGTAAAAAAAAAAACAATATTAAAAAAACTTACATATGATTAAACATATTGTAACAATCATTTTGAATTTTATATGAGATTTCTAAAGTAAACTATTTCTTAATAAACGCTAATAGCCTTTTTTATAGTACAAGATAAGCACAGCCAATTAATTTTCAATTACGAGCAATCTACTAAAAATAAAGTGGCCTTAAAGCTGTTATAAGGTAGGCTATAAGGCTTGACGATATAGCTACATAACTGTGTTTTGTACACTTTTTTTAATTCACGCTGTATCCCGCATATAGTAGGGTAGGTACGCCGAGTGTTAAGACACGCCGTTCCCCACTTTCCGCAGAATACTGGACACATTGTGTTGAGTAGTGGAACTAACGCTGCACTTTGCCTTAGAGCGGATAAGTGAAATTTATTAAATTTTACATTTAAAGGGAAATGAACCCACAACACGTCGCGTTTACAGTCTCACCCATTGCCAATGTGTCACGACTGCCCTACCTAATATCTAATAACTTTATTTAATATGATTTGCAATATAATAGAATACGAAATTTTATAAAGCAATCATTCATCGTGGAACGAAAAGCATCAAAATTAACATCGAATTCTTTGAAAAGAAGGGTGTAAGTGGAAAGTACTGAGTCAGAGCTCGATTAAAATTTCAATGTAATAAAAAGGTATTATCGGACCGTTTTACATTTGACACTTGAGAATATTGTTACCATTTTCGTTTTAAATTAAAATAAAATTGACTGTAAAGACTGCGATTCGATTTGATAACTATTGAAATTGTGTAATAATATATTATATGAATCGATAAAGTTATACACAGCACATATGCATACACGCATAGCTGATGATAGAATCGTGAAATTTGGACAAATGTTTATTTTTGTAATGTTGACACCCACTAAGGAGGGGTTTTGAAACGTGTTTAACAGTATTTTAAAATTCACGCTCGGAATTGGAAATGATTTAATAAATATTCGTGTAGTTCAAGCGGGCGAAGCCGCCCAATTCGGCAAGTTTAATGTAATATTATATGATATTAAATTGCGAAACTTTCCACGTAACGACGAACGAGCTTTTAAAGTTCCTTATTGTAAATGTTGTTCCATGAAACGACGACGCGAGTTGCACGTCGATATATTGAATTTCTTCGAAATTAAATTAGAGATTTTAATTAATTATATTCTTAATAATGAAGTTTTCATTTTTAAATAAATATTCGTTGTAAAAAACAATAAGAATTATTTTATTAGAAAAGGCTAGTCGTGACGCAGGGGCACAATCAAGCGAGCGTGAGCGTGTGGGTTCGATTCCAACTTGAGGATATGAAATATTTAAAATTATTTTTTTTTGGATTTGCTGATAGAAAAATGTATGGGAGCGGAGTGTGTCATTAGTTTGTCTGCCTATCTGTCTTCTCACAATGAATGATATTACATAAATAATTACTTAACACATTTAACAACTTAATATAAAAAACACCAACCCTATGTTTTCTCAACTCCAAATTATTTATTTGGTTCAAACTCAAAGTATAGAAAAGTTGGACACATAAAATCTAAAACTTTATTTCTGCAGCCTTTGAATGAAGCGTCGTACATTCATCTCAATCCATTGAGTTGGGAACATCCCGAGGGTTGATCGATCGAATGAGGGAGCAATTTATAATAAAACGGAACAGGCATTTGGTAATAACCGGACACACGGAGTGAAAGTATGGTAGCTTTAGTTTAAATTTTGGTGACTAAAAGAGGTTTTTTTTTTTAATTAATTTGGGCTGTCCTGGCGCGTGGTTTCCCACGTGGTGTCCCTGGTGGGCGGAGTTATTATGATACGTTGGCCATCACTTAATGTTTCAAGAATTAGCAGAAAACGGAGAATGATGCATTTTAACTTGTAGTTCTTTTTGCTCATCGTACGACATGAGATACGTAAGAAAAAAAATATATTATGGAGACACGCGTCAGCATTCCCAACCAAGTTAAAAAGCTTTTACTTATGCTTTTTTCATTCGTTCTACAAAACCGTGTGTTGTATGTAGAAATATTTGAAGAAATATGACGGCAGCGAGGGGCGTTGATGCAAACGATATTTTTCACGGCAATAATTTTATATAAAAGATTGATTATGCCTCGAAGAAGTGTTCGTGTGCTTTTCAGAAAAGTTATTTGAATAAGGAGAAAGAAATCGAGGTATACATTGCATTGTTAAAATTAGAGGACTGTATATTATATTTTTTTTTAAACCAAAAAATCAAATGAAAAAGCCGGCTTATGTTTTTTCTTGAATGAACACAGTGACAAAATTTTTACCTCTAATTTGATTATCTTTCTTTTGTAATTAAACGTTATAAAAAAATCTAAATATATTTCCGATACATTGGGATTCAAAGTCGTTATAATATCGAATTTATCAGTGCACTAGTTTACTGATTTTATAAACTCAAATTGTAAAAGAAATAAAAAACTAACTAATTGTACCCAAAATTAATCGCATATCAACCAAAAAGGCTTAAAAATAAAAAGAATAAAGTATTTTTTTTCAAAAATATAAATAATAAAATTATCGTTAGTAAATAAAACGCCATTTGTAAAGTATATCATAAACACATACACTATCCTGTCAAAGTGACAACGCCGCACACGCTTCATTCAAGAAATTGAGTCGCAGCAACTAGCGTAGATGCGAGTATATAAAACTAATGTTATATGAAAGTAACCTATCGTAGTTCAATGTCATATTTAATTTCCTCAAGTGAAGATCTAGCCCGCAACCAGTCGCGCCATGACTGGCCTCCTCTTTTATCAATAACTAATAAAAATAATAAAAAAATAAATCCCTAAACAAACGCCATCAAACTAATTCACCGACATACTAATTAATCCATATAACAGTTTAAAGCACAAGCTACGAACGCGTATATACACAATTAATCTCTCCTCACATTATTCACTGTCTAAGCTCGCCTAAACCGATATTTACGTATTTTTCTCGTGTACGGAACACACATTGTTCATCATCATTAACCACCCTTTACCCCAAATGGCCGATGTTTTTGCGGTAATCTCCTTTTTACATCGCTGACCTATCAAGAAGTGAGTTTGGGGGGAGCCATTAATCGTTATATTGCTAGCGTTATTAGGACTTCATTAGGCTGTGGTAGTCGTGTATGAAATTTGCATGTAATTTTTTTATTGGTGATGAAACGCCACTTCCGTTTACATTAAAGTAATTTTCTCGATTACTGATACTACAAAATAGTTAATAAAGGTTGAAGTCCCACACGGAAGAAATTAAATGTTAGAATTAAAATATAAATTTAATTACACCTCAATTGTCAAGATGTCGTGTAAAATTATATATAAGTCGAGAACACTTTCTATCTTTCCTGTCTTTCCGTAAATTAAGGAAAAAAAATAATAAATACATAAAGATAAATTTACTAAAGGAAAAATTATTATTCTGCATAGTCTATTAAAGAGAGTACTTTTTGTAGCTTGAGAAGGTTGCTATAAATAACCGTCAGAATTAACGCGCTGTGATGTACTCGTATACTTTTAAAATGCAGGAAAATACAGAAGAAAGTTTATATTTTTAATATTTTTAAAATATTAATCCACACTAAAAGTAGAGAAATATTTTTAGAAAACCCAGAAAAATTACATAACGGGACTCAAACCCGAAGCACGTAATCGTGGCAATGCGGCACAAAATGTAACGCGACTGGTTGTGGGTTCGATCCCCACTCGAGCTACCCTAGATGCTTACTCTGCCGTGTGCGTGATACAGCGTGAAGCTGAAAGCTTCACTTAATAAAAATAAACAAACAGATTTAAAACCTTTGTCGCAAATAGAACTAACAAGCACTAACAAAAATTGAAAACAAAATAGGTACACATAATATTTCGTTGTTATTTACTATGTATGGCGGATTGCGAATAGAAACGTGCCAGTCCGCGCACTCCCGCCGCCAATTCCAAGACAAGCTATCAACATTCAGTTTACACGACGCCACCGAAAGTCTGAAACTAACGAAATTTTAGAACTGGAACTACTTGAAAATATGTTCGTGTAACCTTTACTTTGCAAATTTATATATATATATTTTTATATAACAACGCTCAACGTTTCTTTTTTTAATCTGAAATCACAGACAGGCATTTTAATTTTATTTATATATAATATACATATATATATAGTTGTATATGTGTAAATAAAATATAATGTATTTTTTTTAATTTTACGCTTTATGCTCTAGAGATAACGCAGTATTAAACGCTACGGTCTCTCCACACATTGTTCTCCTCATCCAATGTTATTTAAATCTTTCATTTGTTAATAACCTTAAATTTTTTGAATATAAACTCCTTGTTTTAATTTATATGGCTATAGAGTTCACAAACTACGTTAAGATATTTATTTTTATTTTAATATTTTCATAGTACAGTCAACTTATACTGAAGCAATAAAAATACGTGATTTCCATATAATTTTATTGCTTTTAATAATCGATCTATAAAATTTTGTGAAAACAGCCTGAACAAAACACGTGTAATCTGCGTTTTACAATATCCTGAAATGATATATGTGGCTATTTATTTTTTATTTCATTCCACACAGCATTCAAATTATGCATTTTATCCTTTTTTAATTGAGGTACAAGGATAACTAAGTTAAAAAAATATATATTAAAATAGGTGCATATTGAGCATTCATCATTTCAAGTGTGGAAAGATAAAATATTAAAAATAATATTTCTATTATCTCTTTAAGAACTATGATAATATTGACATATTATAAGTTATAAATTTGAGACAGTATTATTAATATTTTTTTCTTAGGTTAGGCCACTTTTAAAATTATAGGCTAATATTATGAGGTTTTTGATCGTCTGGCAACCGATGAGTTTTGATCAAACTATCGAATATAGCTTCAGTTAAACGTTTATAGAATGGCGTCTATTAAATTTTTGTATAGAAATAGCAAATCTTTTGTGCATTCCATATGAGAGATACTAAATTTAATACCTTTTTACTATCTTCGATAAAATAGAACTTTCAAGTCAAGATTATTTAACTCGAGGTCAGGTACGTACGAAAAAGCGAAAATAATCAAAAAATGTAAAATATTATAGATAAAGACCATTACAAATTTAAAACTGTAGTTAATTTTATACATAATGAGTGCATATAAAATGAGAGAAATAGACAAAAGACTAATTATTTAAGAAGAAAAAAAACAAATTTTACCATTAAATTTACAATAATTTTAATTTTTTCCACTTAAATATATTTAAGAGAATAATGAAGCTTATTTTTTGCACATTTTAGTTCAATATTGTTATTTGTTTTACGTATTTTATTTGGGCAAATATTCTACTAACTGATAGGTGAAAAGGTACTGAATTTTTAGTGCATATTTTTCGATTCATATATTATTTATTATTTTCTGTAAGTATACTGTGTACCGTTGTAGAGCTATTTTTATCTCATGAATAATTAGTACGCCAAGAGAAAACTTTAATTAAAAGTTGCCGGTTATACAAGGAGAAGAGGAATATTCAATATATATGCATCATACAATTATTCATTGCAATTGACTTTTCAACCAATTTTTCAAATTTCATGATGAGTCCTTGTTAAATATTACTTGATTATCTTATATATTGTTGATCTTTTTATTTTTATCAAAATGTACATTCTTTTTTTTTACTGTTATTATTAAATTAAAACAAACGAAGCATTCCTGGTGTCGAGGCAAAGCGCGGCGTTGAGTTCTGCCACTCAACACGCAATGCCTCCAGAATTCAGTAGAAAGTGGGGAACGAAGTGTCTTAACACCGAGGTTCCCTCTGCCTACCCTGCTGGCGGGATACCGAATGACTTTCTTTGTTCTTGTGAACAGAAATCTGACGTTAGTACAAAAAAATAAAATTATTTTCCACCCCCTAATTACATAGTATCGCTACAGTTACAAACTATCTGGCAACTCACCAGCCTTTTCTGTAACTTCAGCTACTCGGCGATAGCCACTGGAAACTTTGCAACAAAGTGACTTATTCTTGTAAGTTTCTGAAAGGAAAATAATATATACCTATATATAGAAAAATATGCTTCACAGAAATACACGCCTGGGACATGAAAAAAACATCATCACTCCTCCGAGTAGGAATCAAACCCAGAACAATCAGCCAGATACTGCTCCACTAGACCATAAATGACTTCATTATATTATGTAAATCATAAATCTTGAAAATATTTTTATACTCCAATAATAATTTTCCATTAATTTTTCCATTAAAAAATTGTTAAACGCTCCAAAAGTTAATGTGCTATAAAAGTTTCAGCAAAATGTATAGCTTTTCTGAAATTATGAAGCAATTAATAAAGATAGTAATTATCGATTTACCGTGAAGGTAATTGAAATACACTAGATACTGATATATTTATACACATTTTTTTTAATATACTGGCACAGTTTGATACTCGCTTGGGGCTATTTACTACTACTAATATAATAGAGTGTAATATCGTCATTCTTTTTGTTTATCTATTAAATAAATAAAAGCTTGAAAAAATTCGAACCTATCGTCACGTAGGGCACAAGGGTGTGATTGTAAACGCGACGGATATGGGTTCACATCCCACTCAAGGAAATGAAATATTTAATATAACCTCGCTTTAATAAAGAGATAAAGCTTGGCGTACTCCGTAATCAACACAACGTGTCAATAATTTGGCAGAAAGTAGGGAACCGAGTGTCTTCACACTAGATTTTCACACTAGATTCTCTCTGTCTACTCTGCTATGTGCGGGATACAGCGTGAAGCGAAAAAAACATAAGTCTCAAACTCAAATGATGCTAACTCCGTAAGTTACGGCCGCCGTCTGGCAACCACCAGAATCTTAAGAAGTTTGTGAAAGTTTTGGAGAGCACTGGCAATTTAACACTACCAAGTTACTTACAACTTCGCTGTTTATCAATTTGAATGCATAATATATTATTTTAGTTTAATTTCTTTGTTGTAAATGAAAATATATGTATTCTATATAGATTTTTGTTGACATGTTAAAACTAATCGAATCACTGCTTCATGTCTATTTTGACATCTTGTATGTTGACCGATGAAGCTTATCACCGTGTTATATCTATTATATATAAATTACGTGTCATGATTTTAAATTATTTTAAATTTTATTGAGATAGATACTCTCAATAATGAAATTTGTTTTGAAAACGCAAAAGAAATACCATATTGGGTAATTGGTTGAAAAAATCGTCCCCATGGCTAATCTTAATTAATTATTGCGCCTGTTTTTTTTCTCTTTTAGTTTTGTAGTGTCGGGTTTTATGGTTTTTTATATTTTAAGTATATATATATATATATATATATATATATATATATATATATATATTGCTGCTTATTATCTACTTAATTCTGATAATTTGTTCAAGCAAAGCAGTTTTGCAGAAATAAAAAAACAAAAACCTCACATATCCTATTGTGCTTACAAATGTAATAACGCTAATAACAAGGAAATATATTAGAAACGTTGAAATTGTAGACAATGTGAGAATAGCGAGGGACGAAAATAAAACGCATTCTCGTTACAATAAATTTAACAAATAAGTGTAGCAAAAAACGTGTAGTAACAAAAAATAAAATTCTCACTTTGTTAAGTAGTAAAACTATACTTTTTTTATATATATTTTTATTTTTATTATATTTTGTATATTTTTTTTATATACCGTATACCATGTTTTTTTTTCTCTGGCAGTAAAGAACAAAGGTTCTCCTTAAGAAAGGCTTTAGGGGCACTGGCTGCCATACCTCAATATATTTAATTATAAACTTTTGTCCAACTACGTTTGTTACTTGTGTGTGGGTTAAATCCTCTAATTGAATTTTAAACTAGTTAGCCGCTACCAATTGGAGTAGAGTAATTGATTTTGGACGATAATGCAAAGTGATGCCATTTAAGGTATAATATGTAACATATTAATAGTAAAAAAAATGTATATTGTGAAAAATATTTCTCATTTAAGTAACCTAAAATTTCATACTTTGAAAAAGTGCTTTTTTTTTATTAAGTATTATGTCATAATTCACTGCATTAATTTCCCCTTTTACTTTAATTTAGGCTTCCCTAAAAATTCCAAGCTGGTTTACGAAACCAACTGTCTACCACATTTGATTTAATAAGATACAGAAATATATTTGTGAGTTTTATAAAGCAAAATTTATAGTAGAGTAAGATATATATTTGTAACAAACAAAATGTATTATTAAAAAAAATATATTTTCATTTAATTAATTGGCCAATTAGTTGGCTTCCATTCGATTCAACGTTTCAGAACACAAATGAAACAGTTCCAGATTTTCTTTGACTTTTTCGGCAAAAGGAATATCTTCTTATTACGGCCATTAAATGCACCCCAGTACTTTCATTTAGTGCTGCTAAGAGAATATAACCGTTGTGGGTGATTACTATATAGATATTTGGTACACTACGCTACATATTTGTCATCTCAAGTGAAAATCGAACCTCATCATATCCCGGCAGACACTAAGCCACTGCGGCACGTCATTCTCAATATAATAAGATCTTTAATTAATAGCCATTTAAAAAGATTATAATAATATAATTCATCTATTTATTTTAAACGAAATTACAGCTACTGCAATAACTGTTAATTCTAATCCAACGTCTATTCTCACCTTTATTATTCAGTTTTGACGAGTATTTACGTGTGTACGCCCGTAAAGGTACTAAGTGCCGGAAAACGCCAAGAAAAAGCACGTCTCTGCAACGGAAGATTAAACCTTCGTGCTTCAGGATTTTATATAAAGGAAACGTATTTCAGAATACGTGAGTGTGAATTTCAACTTGTTTTAATAGGATTATTATATTATGACAATGGAGAGTGGAGTATTCTGATACTATCCTGCCATATATGGGATACAGCGAGAATGTTAAAAATGGCACTGTCTATTTTTTTAATTGTTTTTTTTTTATTTTTTATCTGTCTGTTTGTCTGTGAGCTTCTGCACGCTTATCTTAGAAACGGCTTAACCGAGCTTGGAGTTCATCAACATATGTACAATTTGAAAATAAAAATTAATAATTACTAATAATTTACACATAGGTCAACAAAGTAAACTTACATTATTTACATAAATTTACGCATAATACTCGTTCATAATAAAAAAAGTTAAAATCAGGTTAGGCATGTTACGTTCCAGTTTTCTATGCTATAGGCAAAATGAAGTGCATTTAAAGCTATTATTGTTAGAAACTACATAATAAAGTTTTACATCATAAGCAAACGAACCTGTTCATATACGAGTACATAGAGCCTAGAGCCTTAGGTAGTGTCTGCATAAAAAATATGCCTTTGTTGTAAAATTTTTAAGGCTTTTTTTGTGTTTACAACTTTACTACTTTACTAGTATTTCTTATTTCAAATATGTACGGAGAAGTGAAAAACAGGAATGTTTTTGATAATAAGATCTCTCGATTTAGTTGTTAATCTTATATCTATCTGTATATATCTTGTACACCGTAAAGTAAATAAAATGTTATACATATTTCAGTATAATAAAATTAATAAGAAAATATACCAACAATTTAAACTTATAATAGGTATACAAGTAACGTGAGTTCCTGTAGTTAAGCACTTTTAATGGAGGAAGTGAGTTCATAAAAATATCAATTATATAACTTATAAACTAAGTTGAGCGGTGTTCCCGGACATTATTTCAAATGATTTACTTTACTGTCTTTTCCTTTTCAAGAGAATTTTACGACGATATTGCTGTGTAATTTTTTCTTTGTTCAAATTTATAATTTGTATAGTTTAATTTAGTTTTTTAAATTTCAATTTTTTTTTAGTTTAATGTCTGTTTTAATTTAAACAGCAATATTATATTTCTTAAGTTATTCAGTATTTACATTGAGAAACATGGTTTCCATCAACCTTGAGTGGTGTAGGTACATATTACTTATTAATATAAAAAAAATATATAAAGAAAAAATATTTCTGTTTATTTAATTCCAGCTAAGTTAAATGCATCAACACGTAAAAGTAATTAAAACATAAAAAAAATTAAAATATACAACGTACACATGTGAATTATTATATCTACATATAAAACATAATTGAGTCTACCCTGCCATGCGTGAAATAAAACGTGAATGTGATAAAAAATCACAACGTAATTTCCCAAAGAAAAAAAAGAAAAATCCAAGGAAAATCTGCGTTACATTTTCTAATGTAATATAATGTAACATCAAGTAGATGCTCGTAATGAAAGGCAATCTCGCCAATGTTTTAAAGTAAACTTCGTGTCAGGGTAAATCCTGGGCCGTCGCAATGCGGGGCTACGGGGATCTTGCAACACTCACCCGAATTAACAGTGTTTTAGCCTGTATTTTGTATTCTGGATATTGAGTAAACACTTGTTATCCTCAATTTCATCTTCTTAGGTGAAGTATACCTAAGTGTGAATGTAGGGCTGTATTGCTTCCTTTTAAATAGCTTTCTTCCTTCAAACCCATTCACTAAGGTTAAATATATTTGAACCCTTTATTTCCTAAGCACACGAGGTAAAGTGAACAAACAAAGGTTTGGACTGTATTGTTAATTCTAATTAAAAAGTTCCAGTCCCAATTAGAGGGTTAAATTCGGCCCTTCCCTGGAGTTTTAGATGAGCTTGTAATCTCATTCAAATACAAAAGCCAAGGATATTAATTTATTTGGCTATCAGCTTCACGCTGCATCACGCATATAGAAGATGGGCAGGAGAAAGCAGGAAACCTAGTTAGTTATTTACTAAAATTTTGGAATATCTAGACAAAAATAAAGCTGACAAATATACTCTATCGATTTTCACCCAAAAATTTTGTAAATTAGAAATATTTTTTGCATGTCTTAACGAAATATAAAATGTAAATAACGTAACGTAATAAAATAAACAGTTAGTTGAGGAGGAAAATATGATTTTTTTTTTCCTTTCGCTGGTCGCTTTAATCAAAATTTTTCTTAAGCATATGTATGCACTTTAACGCTAGCAGTGTGTACATTAATAAAAGCGAATGCCGTATCGTGTTTTTTCAAATATTACAAATAAGTGTTTTCTTAAATGTATGTATAAAATTTTAGTCTCCAGTGGCATAAGCGCGACAGTTTATGGGTTCGATTTCCACTCGAGGAAATTAAATATCTCGTTCTCTTTGCTTTGCTCTGTTTGCTTCCTGAAATCAGGATTAAATTAAAAAAAGAAATAAACATATGTGTATAGATATGTTTGTAAGTACATTTAGAAACCGTATTCGGTTTACAATATTCATTAAAACAGTTTTCATTTTGTAAATATTTATGAGGAACCCTTTTCACCGCAGGTAGGAATTTGATTTCCGCTACGGTTAGTCAAACATTCAATATTTAAAACATTATACAGGTTCCGTCGGTACTCACATAGTGATGCTAATAGATATTAAAAGTTACAGGAACATTATTTGATATGTATTTATTTACATAATTTTATCAACAACTTTTAGTTACATATTTTACGTAGAGGATGAACGGAAGTACTACATTTAAAACTTAAAAACTTAAATTTATGGCCGTATAAACTTGTCTTGTATAAAATCAATTACTATTTTAAGTATGTAATTATTATTTTTTTCTATCAAATACCTGTAATTTTTAACTTTTCGGATTTTGTGAA
This sequence comes from Heliconius aoede, assembly GCA_037355905.1. Taxonomy (NCBI): domain Eukaryota; kingdom Metazoa; phylum Arthropoda; class Insecta; order Lepidoptera; family Nymphalidae; genus Heliconius; species Heliconius aoede. The sequence continues at coordinate 822,517 of JBAIZZ010000150.1, forward strand.
AAATGTATGAAAAAGAAAAAGTAATGGAGGAGAAAAAGTAAAGGTAAATAACAAAGTGATAGAATTTGAATAGCAAACAATTCTTTTACTCTAAAATAATTCCAAAAAAAGTCACAGAAAAAAATATATTAACAAACATATTGTTACAATTTTTTCTTATTTTTTCTATTATTCTTATAGTATTGAATCATACAATTTTTTTCTAACAGCAAATGAGAATGATATTATCTTAATATAATGCTGTATTATAAGATTATTATCTAATTTTTTTTTCAATAGAAACCAAACTTTAATGGGCTATTCGAGTGCTCTCGTAAGACGATAAAAGCGAGCGAAGTTGTAAGGTCACGTAAAGTTAAGTAATTTTCATTATGCCGTCTTAATTTGGAAAGCCAGAGTAAGTGCACGATAAAAATTATGTTGAAGGGGTTTATATAATTCAAATTTACAATGGGAAATTACAAATTACATTATTTCATTTCGTTATACTGTTTTTTATTAAGTGAGGAACAGAAGAGTCTTACCGGGAATGGCACTCCATTTTCTTAACACCAGAATGGTCTTAACACCAGATTCTAAGATTATCTTTGGTGCCATGTATGAGACACAGCTTAAAGCAAAAAATACCTATATGTAATGTATTAAATTCTTTTACATAATCATATTACGATTCAAACATAGAAAAATACTTTATTATTAAGAATATTTAATAGTTTTATATATATATATATTTTCTAAATTAACCCAAATATACAAAGTTTTAATTACAATTAATCAAAAAACTTCGAAAGACTCGGTGCCGGCATTCATTATATCATTTACAACTTTTCGTCCTCACGCATCTCTAGTGTATAAGCATTCCGTTCTCTACGTTTTGTTGTTTTTAAACATTACATTAACATACGAGACAAGCGACAGTTTCTCATTGTTTCTTACCTAACCAGAGAAATTATATTAATTAAATATAATTATTACCCCGAATTAACAAAAGGTATTGTATAAAAATCAAATGTATTCTAATCTACATCGAGGATCTACATGTAAAATATGCAAAGTTTTCTTTTATCTTCAAGAAATAATGTCATAAAATTTCCTAAAAAGATAAAATGATTGTTATATGATACTTTTAATAACGCTTATATTTAGTATCATATATTGATTACTCCGTCTTGAGAGCTTCAAAAAGTATCCATTCAATAATAATAGTATAAAGATGTCGAAATTATATTGTGAGGGACATATTTCCCCAAAGCTGATATCGTCCGGCCTATTCTTGTGATGTACAGCCTCCCTCGAGATAACATCTCTATTGCACTAGTTTGCCTCTAATATTTTCCAAGATTGGATAAGGGATTTATATGTCTTCATCCTAATAAGAATACTGTATGTATTTTGTATTAGATAGAGGAGAAAAAAATATGGTAGTGTCAGCTGCGGTCTGGTAGATAAAATTCTTTTACCAGCTCTTTGTACAATAATATGATAAAAGTAAGTGAGGAAAAAAGGCCTTAAAAGTTCAAGGTTCTACGACCGTACTGTTTCGTATGTACCTAATCCAAATGTATCAGTTCCAGCTTCACTCTGAATTTGGCATGTAGGTCAGACAGAAGGAGCCTAGTGTTAAAATACTCCGCTATCCACTTTCCGCTGAATTCTGAAGACACTATGTGTTGAGTGGTGGAACTGAACGCCGCACTGTGCCTCAACACCAGGGCGAAAAAATAAAAATGTTAAATATGTTATTTCCACAAATGGGGATCGAACCCACATCCTGTTATGTTTATGCTATACACGCTTGTGCCCCTGGGCCACGACCGGCTTCAAATATATCAATTTCGTCCATATTAATACGGGCAATAGAAGGCAGCTGTATCTATGTGACACATAGTTTATTTTAAGTATCCTCATAGTTACAGCGAAATGAATAAGGTAGGCTAAATATTTAATTTCCACAAGTGGGAATCGAATCCATAACCTGTCGGGTTTACAGTCACATTTTGTGCTCCCGCGCCACTACTGGCCTCTATAATTCGGTTTCTTAGTTTGCTAAATAATTTGTAATACAGTACTGCAGTCGGTTGAGCTGAACACGAATTGCTGTGAATTATTAAACTGAAATCCTCATGTGGGAGTCATGTCAGAGTCCCATCGAGTTACATTTAAATGCAAATGAACGCTTAGTATTGTTGAGCCATTGATGTACGACGTACCTGTCCATAATCTAATATATCGTATTCTGTTGATATGATTGTATATAATATTTTGACGCTTGTGGTTGTTGCTTCGATTCTCAGTTAGAGATATTTTTTGTGAGCCTGCTGATAGGTGCGGTGTTAAGTTCCGGCAATCAATGTAAAATGTCTCGAATTCAAGCAGAAAATGGAGTACGGAATGTGAAACTGGGAAAAATCTTCTCATCATTCCCAGTATTACTTTGAAAAAATGCCACCCAATCTTTAGCTATAAATATTTTTATACAACTATATATTTACGATTTATAGACTTTTAAATTATACATTTTCACAGATTCTCAATTTTTTTTTACTATATATCTTATAATTTAATTTTTAATAACGAAAATCTTTTAAGCAAGTGAAACATTTTTAAATTAATCTCCACCCTCCTTAAAATAGGTTATCATTTTTAAAACCTCAGCGTGCATTAATAAAGGCAGATAATGGAATTTTAACATCGCCTGACAACGAAGATGGGGACACAAACCACATGACTTGCATTCTAAGAGGCTTTTTCAGCAAAATTCTTTAAACTTTAATTTTTATAAATATACTAGCGATCCACTCGATTTTACTTGCGTTATATTCTATATTATATTAATCGCAACGAATTGAACTCACGACCGTCGTGGCTAGTCATTTACAGCCTCATTCTGGGAAACGAAGCTTTCTTCTTTCCTAAAAAACGTATAGCAAAAAAAACACTATTATTTATATTGTACAATTTAATAAATTAACATCTGAAAACGCTGTTCAATTTTACACTGAAAGAGGTAAAAGCCAGATGAAAATAATTAAAGTTAATAAAGGCCAAGATTGGAGTTCCTTTGCCCCATCTGAGAAATAGTAAATTCACAAGTCCACCTTGATGAACTCTGAATGGATTTAATCGATGTAGCTTCTACAGTCTTCAGTTCTCACAGAAACTGTATTGACTATTCTATATAACATTTTACGTAAAATACTCATTTTATTTTGTTTTTTTTTTTTTCAATTAGACGAAGTTCGGTGTTGTGGACTAAGAGCAAAATGATTAATTTATTTTTCAGTTTTACGCTTCAAGTATAGGCAAGAATAAAAGAGAACAGAGGTTCTCTTCTTTCTGTTTTAACTATAATAGACGTTATTTAATGAATGACAGAGCTTCTCGCGTCATCGCATTACCATAAGAGGTCTTAGACCACTACCAATTATGGAGCTCCTTTTTTAAAACGTTATTACTTATTTTTATATTTTATTACAAATCACGTAAAAGGTAAAAAAAATATGTTATATTAGAAAACCAACCATATTTCATCTAAAACAACACTGTAGGGTAAAAGTAAATTACCCAGCGATTTATCAGAATTTTTTTGACTTTTGGTAAGGAAAGTGGACGAGGTCCCATTAGTCAAACCATTAGAGGTGGATTTTTATAACGGCAATTGTAAGTAAGTACCTACCGACGCTTCGGAAGGTAGAAGTGTCTTCCAAATCGACGGTAAACTTGATAATTTCAAAATGATTGTAATGGCGTAATTCAATCAAGAATATTTTGGTTTTGACAAGATTGTTCATTATTTATAGTTTTTTTGTCAGAGGCAATTATATTAATATAATCCTTATTAATATATTTGTCTTCTTGTGTTTAAAAGTTCGAGCGAGATTTGAACTCTGGTCTCTTTAAAGCGCTCTCCATATGTACACTAAGCTATACGTTCTCATTAAGCTATGTCGACTACGTTACAATTTATTTATATTATTAGCATCTCTGTATAATGTCTTTAATTGTAATGAATTATTGGCAAAAGATTTTTTTTGTAAAACAAGTATTTTTTTACATTAACAATATTAAAGAAATATAAAAAAATTAAATATAAAAAAAACGATATTTTTCTTAAGGTAAGGGATTAAAAACCTAAATCAAAATAAAATATATATATACGTATTTTGTAATATTTTAATACGAATATTTTTTTTTCGTTGGAGTCCAGTCGTGGCGCCGGGTGTTCGACTGTAAATGCGACCAGTTTTGTTTTCGATTTCCACTTGAGGAAATAAATAGTTAATATTTTTATCGAAGCAGATCGACGGAAAGTGGGGAACAGAAGTGTCTTAATGAGAACGAAGTGTCTTAAACTAGGTTCCCAGGTTTTCTACGAATACTTATACAGCGTGAACCCAAAATAAATATTTATAATAATATTTAATAAAATTGAAACCAAAAATTCGAAACTAACCGAAAACATTAAACAGAACAGAACCGCTCCACAAAACTGAAAATCAAAACAACCACTTTAACCGACTATCAAACAAAAGGCGTTATATTTTTAAGACATCCCTCAGTAACCGCACAGCACGTATTTTACTTCTCAACTAAGCCAGCAGATGCAGCTCAAACACGCCGGGGCCGACGCTCGTCGTGGCACTGAATATTCATATCGCTAACAAGAATAACCGAAAGTTTAATCATATTGGAACTGCGAAATTTGCACCTCATATTATTATATCTCACATTCGATGATAGATATTTAAGCTTATATGTTATTTCAAGGTTATTCCTATATATTATGTTAAGTAATTTTATTTTTTTTTATTAATTGCACATTGAGGCCGTCGTGGTACAGCAGCACAGCGTCTGACTGCAAACGCAAAGTTTATAGCTTCGATTCCTATTCGAGGCAATGAATTATTTTAATTTTCTTGGTCTAGTAACAAGACAAAACGCGTGGTGAGAGTCAATCTCGAAAATCGAGCGGTGTGTGGCAACAAAGTGTCTTAACACTGTGCTCTCTTTGCCGACCCTAAATGTGGAATTCATCATTAAGTAAAAAAAATATTAAACTTGTAAGTAGGCCCTAGTGCCTTCTGAACCTTCCGTCCGTCCGTCGACCCTACAACCTTCCGTTCACGACTTTCCAAGATGAGACTCATCTCAGAGACGTCACGTGTTGAATTAAATAACCTAACGTCACACTTTGTCAAATAACATCTGGGAAATAATTATATTTTTATCATATCTTAATTTTATTTTCAATGTTGGTAATATAGATACTTATAATTTTCATCTAGGAGATAAAAGAATACTTTTGAATTATTTTTTAATCTAAATACTTACAAGTAAGAGTTAGAGAAAACTAACCTTAATATCAAGCATCGATATCAGCACCATTAAACTCTAATCCGGGAAATGCTATCTGCATGTTTAATACAAACATTTAAAGAAAATATCACAATATTCAAAATTAGGTCGCTCACTTCTGTCTCTCTTCCTGTTATCGTAAGTACGTCTCTTATCCATGAAAAATAGGAGTATCGTGGTGTATCTCACATTTGTCAGGGTAGGTAGAGGTAGCATAGTGTTAAGACACTCCGTTCCCCAAGCACCGCTCCTTATCGGGACATTGTGTGTTGAGTGGCGTAACTCAACGCTGGATCTTGCCGGTCAAATAAAATCGACTTTACTGTATTTATCCCGCTCACAGTAGTATGCGGGATACGTACATATACACAGAGGGAAACTAGTGTTAAGATTCTACCTTTCCTATTTTGCATTGCATGTTAAGTGGCAGAGCTCACCCTGTGCTTTGCCTCGACACCAGAGCGAAAAAATGAAAATATAAATTTAAATCGAACCCACAACTATCGCATTAAAGACAAACACAGTCCCAAAATACCAGGACAGACTCTATTATACATTAATTTATGGTTATTATCAATTTTGATATACAAGCACCAGTAAACACGAGATGTCAACGTTAATAGAGTAATTTAGTATGCATAATTATACTACTGTTATAATATTAATACGAGTATTGCTCCTGAGTGCTATTGAATCGATAGCTTTGAAACTTTGAATGAAATGTATAATCTACTCATGATGTCATGGAACCCATTGACATAACGGTTATTCGTTCAAATCCAACATCAATCAACAGAAAAGTTCTAGAAGATTCGTAATATAGAAAATATTACTTAGAAAACTTTTCTTCTTTGCAAATAACCTTCAAAATATAAAACTGTGAAGAGACTTACACATTGTAAGGTCAACGCCCAGCCAAAACCACTGGAGCCATAGTAGTCCTCGAAATTTTGCAGATAGGTTATTTGTATAGACTAAGAAATAAATTTTGGTAGATCCATGAGGAATAGAGGGTTCAAAGCTTATTGCTGTACACAAAATTTAGTTATTGAGTCTTAAATAAAACGAACTATGCTCACAAAAAGATCAAAAACAAAGAAAAATAGCGTCAATATTAATTGGACTCTAGAAATCAACTAATTGTTCGTTCTCGAGCAGATCACCGGCAGCTTGCATTTCAATAACAATTTCAATAAATAAATAATAATATTATTTATTGAAAAAGCAAAAAGCGAGGCGTTTTATTAAAATAGTCATTTTATTTTCCAATCCAGGACCTCTCGTGACGACAGAATGTAGAGTAATTGCAAGTTCTATTATTAAAATATGGAACGCAATCGGGTTATCGCGACTTCAATTTCCGCTTTTACATAATAAATGAATTGTTAGCTGAACTGGTATACCCTGTTTGCATTACTATGCTTATGTACACATAACACGCATAAATCCTTGTTATGTATATATATACATATATATTAAAACTAGCATCCTCACGCGGTTTTGACTACTTCTGCTCTTTGAATATATACTCGTATTTAATATTATTTACGGTATTTATGGAAAATTTATTTTTAGAGATTCTTTTAATCAAAAACAAAATTTATCACTTTATTTTTCTTGAATCTTATGCGAAATTGTAATATAAATATATGAAATTTAAAAATTTAGCATCAACTGGAATCGAAACCCGTTTGGTCCTTAATCCAGGCACAAAAGGTTCTCCCAGGACCAAATCACGTTAAGCAACAATACCTATTTTCTCACCATTTAACCAAAAAGGCCGTTTATCTTTCACAGATATTTACAGCGCCCTTTCCCAGTCTGATTTAGAGCCTTCCTTTACTATCTTAATTCTTGCAATTCGTTTTTAACGCCTATTTAAGATTCTTTAATTGGGTAGAAAACGTATTTTTAAAATGAATGGCAGAGATTTTTTTGTAATTTTTGCTGTCTTCTATTAATACATTTGTATCCAATGTAATTACTTCCGACAGTTTTAGACTTAGCTTTATTGGAACAGCAATTCATAGTCAAAAATCTGAATTGGGGTCACGCTGGATCCTGTACAGAGCAGCATAGGCAAAGGGAACCTGCGAACCTGGGAACCTAGTGTCACGCTCCGTCTCCATTAAGACACTTCCGTTCCACACTTTCCGGCGATTGTTCTTTGTATTACACTTCACAAATAAGAAATATATAATTTGTATTATTATTTCTGCTCTCTAAACTAAGTAACTAAATATATATTTTAATAACATACACATGAAAAAATTGTATTATATAAAATAATATTTTTGTAAAAGTTTTCTCAAAAAAAGGAATTGGGCTCGTCCGGGATTTGAACCCGGGACCTCTCGCACCCTAAGCGAAAATCATACCCCTAGACCAACGAGCCAGTTACTACATCTTTTGAATACAAGTATAAATTTCGTACGAAATCCAGTACGTGTTAACTTTCACTTAAACATTTACTCAACGTCATGAGTATATGTATATATATAATGCAGTCCAGTCAACGAGTCTTGGCCGCTATAAAGTTAGGTTTTCTGAACTCCTATGCATTGTTTACTCAGTAAAAAAAATTGTAAGATCAATTTTGCGCAGCTATTTACAGATAACTTCAGACTTTACAGTATTAGTGTAGATTATAATTATCGAAAGTTAGGTACTATTTTTTTCAATCTTAGTTACAAAGTAACCACCACCTAAGATCCCTACAGTTCTACTATTGGCTCGATCTCTAAAAGTGAACTCTAATGCATATAACTTTGAAATGCATAAGATCAAATGCAGATGAAATTAGCAAACACTGAACAAATCTACTGAATATTCATAACTTTGCAAGATCCACTGAAAGTTTCATCATTCGTAACGCATACACGTTAACTAAAATTGAAATAATACTGAAATTTACACCTTCAAGTTAGGATATATCAGGAGTTAAAACTTAAACAGTCTTATATAAATTTAAGTGAGGAACCGATTGTCTTAACATAAGTTTCCTTTTGCCTACCCTGCCTACCCTGCTGTGTGCGGGTATCTGTACAGCGTGAATCTGAAAAATAAAGCGCGACCGCGAATGTCTCGAACATTGGGCGGTGCGTCAAGAACAGAGTGACCTAGATTCCCTCTGCCTACCCTAATGTATACATGCGTGATGCTGTATATGATAACTCGAACATGCAACACCTGTAGAATAAGAGTCATGACTGACCACTGCACTAGTGGTCATTTCTAATCATAAAATGAAAATTTCGTTCTTTATCGGATTAAAGGATTTCGTAGTAATGAGATGAACAACCGAATTACATAATTCCTCACTGGATTTTGTAGACATGTTATAATTTGATAACTTTCTGTGACCGACATACCTTTGTGATTATATTTTTTATTAGTGCAAATATGCCTATTGAATAATAAAAATATAGACCTTTTATACTAAGACTATATTCTATTTATTTATTTATAAAAGATATGTATGAAAATAGAGCAAATTTAGTTATAAATATTTATTTAGGGGCACAAGTGTGTGTATTTGAAGGTTGTGGATTCGATTCCCAATATTTATAAATAATAATTGCTCTCTCACTCGCTGAAAAGAATTGTTATTTATAATGATTTTCATTTCTTCGCTGTGGTAACGAGGCAAAACACAGCGTTGAGTTCTACCACTCAGCACACAATATCTCCAGAATTTAGCAGAAAGTGGGGACGGGAGTGTCACAATGGGAACACAATTTCATAATACTAGGTTCCCTCTGCCTACTCTAAATAAACTAAATCACATAATTCATAAAATTTTTACTAAACAGAACAATTCTATTAAATTTTTACGAATTTTATGACTTTTATTCTATGAATTTTATTTTAATTTTAGATATAAGTAAATGCTTAGTACTACAAAAATACTACAAAAGGTTGAACTTTGAACTTTGCCGCCAATAAGTACGACTCGATTTCGCAATGAGGTGTGGGCGGCAGTGTCCCTTTGACAGGTCTGTCTGCGTGCGGCGTTTTATTTTACCATGACAATTTTATTAATTATTTTGTTTGAAAAAACAAGTTTTTGTTTTTAGGCAAAATCTCTTTTCTTTTGGGTTTACACAATACAATATTAAATAACGTCTTCGAGCAGACCAATAACTTTATATTTTCCAGAATATTTCAAAACGCCTGATAATTACTCTGTTACTATTTAACTTGGCGCTGACTTTGCTCTTTTATAATATTCGAACTTTTCCCTGACACGGGCCCAGATGCTGTCTTGAGGACATGGAGCTCAAACCCACATCCCACATCTCAGCTATAAATAGATTGCGTAGCTTTCACCGTGTATTTCACCGCTTTTTGTCCTCCATACTATACTTCGTGCACATAAGGAAATAGAACACAAAGAATTACCTTCACGCTGTATCCCTCACACAGCAGGGTAGGCAGAGTCATAAAATGTTTTCGCCACATACAAATGCCACTATCCAAAGACATTATTATTTTCTCGGTAGTCATCTCTATAATAAAATTAATAAGATATTCAACATAAACCTCTAACTTCAACCATGAATTAGTATAAAATTTTTATATTTTCATTTGCTGGAGTTTTGCTATAAATATTATAATTATTTCTATTATTTTTTCATTGGATACTAAGATGTTTGATGGATCTACCGATCTCGTACCCATAACACAATTTATATCTTACAATGGATAACAGAGCTAAGTAAGTCTGAGTAAAATTTTGCATCTAAGTACTATAAAAAATGGGTTTCATTTATTGTAACCAGATTTGTACAGTAATCACTGTACTCATATATTTTTCGACAATAAATTTTGATTTTCATTCAATTTGCTTTTACAGATACAATCTATCATGATTACGCCTAGGTCGTATAGAAGTTTCGAATATCTATGAAAACAGGTGAGGATCTTTATATACAAATAAAGTAACGTCGAGAATGTACAGAGACATAGCGTCAGTATCTAGTACTTTACGAAAAAAGCTTAAAGCTCTCTATACAACTTTTAGATTTTTCTAATTGAAGAAAACATGGGAGAGCGAGATTTTAATATAATGAATGTTCATTAATTTGACTATTCTAAATTGCTGTATAATCGTATACTTAGGATTGTTTAATATGATAAAGAAATAACATATGTAGTACTTGCAATAATTAATTTTATTTTTCAGAGGAAAAATGTTGACTTATTTTAATATTACAACAGCTTTAATACAAATAACTTAACGCTAACTTAACTAAATAATATCACATATCATCAGCGACGTCGAACATAATCATAGTATTATAATACGTAAATGACATTCATAATGTCCACACATTTGGCAAGGTGAATAAACCTATAAGTAAATTTACTAAAAATACATTACAAAATTTTTACTACTGAAATTTTAAAAAATAAATCCAAATCGATATATGAAATTTAATGGCCTCTAAGTTTAAAAACTTGAAAGATTAAAGACAACTAATAGAAATTATAATCGTACAAAATAAATAAACAAAATATAAGTACTGTCCAATAAATAAATTAATAAAATGAGTCGGAATATAAATACAAAAAAAAAATTACTTAAAATATAAACTAACGATAAGTACAAATTCGTATTTCAATACTCATTACTGTAAAATGTAGTATTTTTTTTAAAAAATAAACTCTAATAAATTTAGATAAACACGTTATGTGCCTATAACTAGCTTGAATAGCCATATGAACCATAAAACTACGAAAGACGATTTTAAAGTTGTGGCAGCTGACGTAGTATTTACATACATTACCGGCCACCAATGGTTAATAGAAATTATTTGATTATCATTGACAGCAGGTTTACTTGTTTGATGTTCTAACATGTTGTCCGGCATGTAATCACCGCACCTTGGAAAATCATGGGGTATAGGCGCCATATCCTTATGGTCACCCACTTTGAAAACTAACGCCATACCGACTTCAACGTGGAATTCTATATGACAATGGAAAAGCCAGTATCCGGGGTTGTCTGCTTTAAACCTTATAACTGTATAACCGCCATCTGGAACAGTCACCGTATCTTTCAACGGTGCGTTCTTCAGATTACGTTTCAATAGACCCATTTCATCGAATTTCTTCACTTCTTCTATTGTAGTGTTAGTGGCCAGTCTTCTAAGACCGACTACTCGAAAATTATGGCCGTGCAAGTGGAATGGATGGTTTGCATCAAATGTCACTCCTTCGTCTACTATGATGACTTCAACTACTGCGTTCTTCTTTACTGATAAGACGTGCGAGCATTCGCAGTAACCATCTTTGCAAGTTTCGTCGATGCTTGAGGCGTTGCAGAAGCCGTCGGGGGGTGGGCGCGTCAATAAGAGTGGACTCGATGGCATTTTCATACTGATGTGGTTCAGTTGAGGTGTGTAGAGACGGTTGTCTGGATGTGGAACTGCAACAAAGGAAATTGCTTATTATTTAAGTTACATTTAAGTAAATACAATAAATTACAATTTGAACAAAAGATTTTCAAAGTTATAGAATTTCATTGATTTATGATATTAGACTTTAGGTTTTTGTTTAGAATATAATAAAATTTCAATTTGAATGTCGTTCTAAATAATAAAATCTATTGTCTTTTAAACAAAGTCATTCATTCATTCATCAAGTTCGAAGCCCCCAACAGTCTTCAACTCTTGAAGGTAAAAATAATTGCATTAAAAATCAATCTCCAATTACGAAAAGATCAATCCAACTTTCATTATTTCTTTTCATAAGTAAAATAAATTTCATATTAAAAATAATATTTTATGAATAAATTTAAACAACCACAATGATTCATTTCATTGTTTTAAAAAGCTTATCAATTTAAATTTAAGAGTTGATATAGGTACCTTTCAATTTCATATATTGAGTCATATTTAAAACAATCAGATAAAAAAGAAAATACGGAGTAAATCATCACTATTATTCTTTTCTAAAGTATAAGTAAATACAATACTATGTTACTAGCTTTGTTTTTTCATTAATATTTTTCCAATTAAAACGCAAGGGCCCGCCCCTTGCTATCGTGCAGTGAGAAAAGACAAGTTGTCATTCTGCTACTCAACACGTATTCTAGAATTCCAACGAAAAGCAGAGAGCGCAGAACTTGGCACTAAATTTTCTATGCGTATCCTGTTATATGGAAAAAAATCATATAATTGAAAAATAATTTAATTTAAATCTGTTCTTACCTTGGTAATATCCATAATAGGGTGAACGGTGGAAATGAGAGTTGTTCTTAGCGTAGAAGTCGTATGCGATGTAGAATTGATAATCAGCTACTTCCTTCAAACTGTCATCATACCCTTGTAAAGATTTCATTTCTGCTACACTTATAGTTTCGTCCTCTTCTTCTCCTTTATTTAGTGCGTTTAATTGCTGTAACAAAATTGATTTAATATTACAAAAATAATTGATTGAATTCTCGAGACATTGCATGTTGAGTGGCGGAACTCAATTCCGCGCTTTGCCTCGTTACCAGAGCGAGCAAATAAAATAATCAAATATGTCATTCCCCACATTTAAAAACGAACCCACAACCGTCTCGTTTACGGTGACATGCTTGTGCCTAAAACTATTTCTTTCTACATATTATTTATTTTCATTATAAAATATATCAAGCCTCGCATCAGTCACTATGAAAATAGAAATCATATGCTACCGCACGTGGTCGATTCTTATCGGAGACGAGCGATAGTGGAGTGCTCATTATCGTCCTATTAGCAAAACGGGTCACACCTTACCCGGTCACACGCAAGCATTAATCGTTATTTAGACCGCGACTAACTTGTGATGGTCGTGGATTCGATTCCCATTTGACAGAATGAGTTTTTTTTTTTGTAATAAGATAAAGCGCGGCGATGAGTTCTTTCGAGTTCAGTTAATTCGAAAAGTCTTTGCCGTTTATCGAAAAGCCGTATAAGCGTCCTTTACGATGGAAAGTATAAAATCAAACTTTAGCACTCGCAAGTATTTATTGCAAATTTAGAATTTACGATCTCTTTATAACCTATCATGTGGAATAAAAAGTAAATATCGCTTAAGTTTTATTAAAAATACGTACACGTGTATTACTATAAACGCACGTTTGAAAAATCTATAATTGGGAATAAAATAAAGATTTCTAATATTTTCAGCTTGACGCTGCATCCCGCACTCCGTTCTCCACTTTCTGACGAATTTTATACCAATATTTTCAAAGATTAAATTATACTAGATTGTAACAAAATTGATTAAGCAAAATAAAGCTGAGTATAGGGGGATGACCTCCTCTCTGGGAAATTAATGTTTCATTTCTTCAAGGGGGAATCGAACAAACAACCCATCATGTATACGGACACGCTTATGCCATTTCGCCACTACTGGTTTTATTCGTTTACTTACTAATTTAATTTATATCACATTAAAATAATTCATTAAATAATTAGTTCAAAAATATTATTTTCAAAAATGGCTCTGCAAGTCCTCGGCCACGTACCGATAACTACCCTTCAACGAACAACCGCAACAGAATTGCAAACAAGTTCGTTCTTTTTTTTTCTTTTTCTTTTGCATCGCGATTATGCTGTTTTCATTTGCTTTCGGTACGAAGTGAATGGATTTTCAAGCTACATCGCAATTATCTTTTCAACCAAATAATAGCTAGAAGTGCTTTTATTGAGTGACGATAGCGGAAAAGTGTATTTATTTTTATAGTTTGTTTTAAGAAAGTGGCCAAAATTTTATAAAGTTTTTGGTACAGAAACGGTAGAGTTGAGAAATAATATCATTAACTGGTTGGCATAATCTATTAAACTATATTATTGGAAAATAAAATAAATTACAAAACAAAAACGTTTTTTTTATTAATATAATGCATTTCCCATTAACATAAGGAAATCCTCTCATAGTGTTAATCCTCCTCCTCTACACTCCCCAAGCAACTGCAGTAAAAATTTCAGTATTCTTAGTCACGCAAAATAAATAATATATAAAAAAACGTTTTTTTTATATTAAAATATAATTATAAACATCCTCACGTGTTACCTCTAGTACAACCGTCTATAGGTAAAACCATATATCGCTTCAGTTTATTAGAAAATCCACACCCAATTAACTCTATAGTTATGGTTTGGCAGAACGCCAATCTCTACAGCGGATTACGTTTAAGAAATATAAACAGACTATGTAGATTCTAAGTTAAGATAGTCATTTAAAATATTAGGGTAGCGTAGTTTGGTACTATCTGACTGCATATATCGATGACAGTTGTGGGTTCGATTTCCATTTTATAAATATATTTATATTATGAATAGTTTCAAACCAACCAAAATGATCCAATATATCATGCCTCTAAAATAAATGATAAGGTGATATCGGCACATACGCTTAGTTTTGGATACAAAAAATACGTTTCTAAAAATGTTTTCATATCTATCAAGGCTTTAAAATGTAAATTTTAATTTCTTGATACTATAATCGTCTCGAGGCTGAAAATATTTTATATATGTATAATACTTATTTCTTATTGAAGTAACATATAATAGTTTAAGTTAAGTTTTAGAAGAGAAATATAAAGAATGTAAATGCTTATCCCTTTTGCGTGTTGAGTGGCGGAACTCAACGCCACGCCATGTCTTATTCCCAGATCCCGGGAAACGAAAATATGTGTATTACCCGTGTGGAAATCGAACTCAGAGGCTAAAAAATTACCTAAACATAATAAGAAAATGACATTACAATATTTATTTCTAAGAAACAAATGACGCCTACGAATTTTGTCTTTTAAACAGGATAACTTTGATAATAAAATTTCACCTTAACGCAAAAAAATATATATATATATAAAGTATATTAAACTTACAAGTCCCTCGTTGTGTAGTTCCTCCCACGTAGGATCGCCCTCGGGCTCAGTCTCTATAGCGCCCTCGTAATGGAGAACGGCGACTTGCTTTGCTTTTGTGAATCTGTGTATTGAGAAAAGAATTTAGTTGAATTTATATCTAGCTAGTGGCAGCCTGTGGGTTCGATTCCCATTTGGGGGAATGAAATATTGTATACTCGTACATATTTTCACATCCTCGCTTTGGTAAACAAGAAAAGCGTGGCACGCGATACGAGTTCCACTAAACAAGCAATGAATCCCACGTTCCCTTTTATACAAACATTAATATAATCCATATCTAAAATCTCATATAAAAATCAAAAAGAGATAAACATAATTTTCTTATTTCATAAGTTACTTATAACTCGATAGCCCTCTTTGTTTGTTATTCCCTGGGCCAGTGGTCCGCTACAGCTATCAATGTCAATGTCTCTGGGAATTGGACGTTTGATTTTTGGTACGAACACGTGAGCTGATTCTAACTGTCTTGGAGGATTACTCTATCTTATTTCTAAATACATAAGTATATAGCACACGGCTTCACAAAGAATAAACGCGATAGTTGAGAGTTCGATTACCATTCAAAGGAATTAAACATTAAATACTTTATTGGCTCTCTTAATAAGATAACTCGCAGCCATTAAGTTCCGCCACTCAACGTGGAGAATCAAGAGAAAAGAGTGTCTCCAAATTTGTATATGTGTATTTATTAGTTCCCTACTTTGCACCTATTTCGGAGACATTGTGTGTTGAGTGGCGGTATACAACACTCTTTGCCTCGAAACCATAGCACAGAAATAAATAAATTCAAATATAATTTCCTCAAGTGAAAATCGAATAGATAACTAGTTTACCGTTACACACACGTGTCCCTGCGCCATGGCTAGCCTCAATATATATTATTTAGTAATAACTTGAATTTTATTTATATTGAACTATATATGTATTCGCTTGCATTTATTTTGATTGATTAAGCTACTCAGTCTGGTAGTTACATACTTAATTGTAATTTCTTATCTCATTATAAAAAACATTTCTATATAAAATTCACCAAAATTGAAGAATAGATTGTCTTAACACTAAGTTCTTTCTTCTTCTTTGCTACATGCCGAATAGAGTGAAATGCTAAATAAAAAGTATTCTCGTTCAATCTTATAAAAAGATATCAAGTCTTTTCGAAAAACGGTAATAAAATACAATTTTTATATAAAAAAGCTTCCTTTAAATAGAACTTTAAGTTCCCCGTCGCTAACGACGCGACAGTTCTCCGAGACAAAAGAGCCGACCAAAAAATAATAAAAACTTATTCTTTACTGAACTTTATCGGACGAATAGTTAGTGTTTTATTTTCTAGGTTTTGTTTCACTTTTCACGGAAGTGGGAGGGAGCAATAATAATAATACCCCAGCCTCAAATACAAAAGCCCGTTGAAGTCTATCGATATATTTTAAACTTTTTTACAGAGAACATTGTTAATAATAAATGTTAAATACATAATTTTGATTCGTTTCGTTAATTCTTGATATTTGAATAGTATAAGCCGTCGTTGTGTATAAGCATAAGTATGCGGTTATACGTTTATAATTGGTAAATAAAACTAGAATATCCTATGTGTCGTTTAATCGAAGCAATTACTATAATTTACTCTAATAGTTTTATATAAATATATTCTATAGATACTCTTGAGTCATTTTACGGCATTTCCTGTTGTTGCGTCAGTCTGGTTACAAAAAATATGTGAATTTTGTTGTGATATTAAGCAATTGTCATTTATTCTGATATAAGATATTTTTGTATAACATAATGAATAATTTATTCAGTAAAGTCCTTAAATACCTCTGTTAAGCTACATCAAATGGAATAAAATCAATTAAAACTAATCGCCAATTAAAAAATATATATATATATTATAGCTTACACTTGCTTGCATTGATCTTTACTTTTTATAATAAAAATAACTGTTTTGACGCACAAACAAACAATTTAACATATTCTATCTATCTGTGTTTTTGTTTGTCCGGGCTAATCTTCAAAAAGGTTGAATCAGCATTCGAGCAGCATCAGCATGAGCATTCAAGTGAATCCACGAGATTCTAAATATTATAATATTTGTATGGAATCGAACCTACAACTATAGGGAATATATTCAAAGATCTGAGCTTAAAGGTATCAAATTATATGGTTATATTAAATTACCTTTCGTCACAATCCATTAAGCCTCTAAAGCGTATCCAGTAGTTGTCGATCTCGTTGTTAGCATCTAACACGAAGTCGTAGCGCTCGCCCGCGTATGTGACGAGAGACGTTGCTGGAAAATCAATTGTTATTTAAAAAAATATAATTTATATTAATACACTAAGGATGAAAAAATATAAACATAAAAAATTTTACGTAGCACGACTCGAAACTGGAGCCAAAAATTAAAATATTTAATAACTAAAATTTTCTTACAAATACTATACTTGTTAAAAGGAAAAAAAACGTTTTTTCACTGCTTACTATGGTAAGTATTGAAAATCTGAACCTGTCAATTTTAGTGACGAGACACTTCGTTCTTCGCTTTCCACATATATTCGAGACACTTTATGTTGAATAATCGAATGATTGATTCTAGCGTCAGATTCTACTCCACAGTGATCTTCATTTCAATCATAATACAATTTTCGATTTTTTTACGATTAAAATTACATTTTACCAGAAAAAAAAACATCAGATTTCCATTTCCAACCAACAGGAAGGAGTGTGCCACAATTCGATTATTGTATAGAAATAAGATGACTTTTCTCAATCTTGGAATTTTCAAAGGAAAACCCCAATCCGATATCGAAAGGCTAAATGAAAGAGTTTTTGTGATTGCTGATTCGGTCTTATGGATTTTGTTCACGTAAGACGACGTTTCACTGTTCAGGTTATTATATAGTGCTATGTGAAGCGATTTTTTATTTTGAAAAAATAAGTTTATAAAAATATTTTCACGCTGTATTTCACTTTTAGAAGAACGTTTTTGTTTAGTTTTCGAGATGTTGCGTAACAGAACTCAACGCTGTTTTGTTTTGTTGCCACAGCGAGAAGGAATCAAACCTTCCACCGTCGTCATTACGACCAGACTCTATGTCGCTGCGCCACTGGACTCACCAAATGATTCAACAAAATAATAATAACTTAATATATATCTTTGCTAGCAAAACTCTGTAAAAACAAAGTTTCCCTTAAATTGAATATCAAGCCTTAAAGGTTTTCATTCACTTAGTCAGCATCTGACTGATAGGCAAATGATTGTTTGTTTTTTTTTTTAGATACCGGATGCGCGGATATATTCAATATTTACATTTTTCTCTTACTTTACGTATACGAGATTAGATTACGCTAAGAAATATATCGAAACCAAGTCCCTTTATACGTGGTCTTGCTGTATATTTGTTCAAGAATATCTTATACGTAATTTTTATAAGTGTTTAGTTATTTAAAGTGGTCCAAAATTATTAATAAATTTGTAGTTTTTTTTTATCGTGATACTGACAAATATGTGACAAAATAATAAAGAGTTGACAATAGAATCCTATCAGAGACAGAGGGCTCAAAAAAGATTGTACACGTAGCCATATTAAATGGTTCAATCTCCCTTCAAAGACATTGCCTGTTCAGTAACGGAGCTCAACGCCGCACTCTATGAGACCGTGAATACCGACTGCGAATTAAGTTTGCAATAATCTTTGCATATAATATAGTATGTTAAAAAACATCTTTTTCAGCTGTAAAATTAATGAAACATCGTTCAAAATTCAAACAGATGACGCTCGAACTTTTTTTTTATGAAGGTTCCTGTTATTGAAAAACCATTAAATTGTTTTTTTTTTATCATAACCTTTTCTTTATCAGCAAGGGTCGACTTATTTACATACTGGTATAAAATGGAATAAATAATGTAAACATAAATTTATATAATATATTTGCATTAATTGGGTATACAAGTGATGAAAAACAGTAAGATAAAGGGCGGCGGTAAGATCAGTCATTTAACCCGTAATATCTTCGAGAAAAATTTATAATATTATTCATTTCAAATTTATAATATTATTAATTTCACGTTTCATAGCAGGGTCAATAGGGAGAACGTCATATAAAAGATACGGAGTGTCTAGGTTCCCACTGCCCACTATATGTGGAATACAGTGTGCACTTTTTAAAAAAAATTTATACGTTTTTGCCGCGCATGTAAAGCGAAGAGGCCAAGTTCACACTGTATGCCGCATATAGTCAGTAGAGGGAACCTAATTTTAAGACACTCCGATTTTAGAGACATTACGTGTTAGCAAATATTACATAAAATACATAAATTTAAAACAGAAAATATACTCCATACAACAAACACTATCCTATTTATATAAAACATTGCATTATAAATGTCATTAGAAAATTAAATCCGAATATCTAAGTTGGCAAGCCGTCGCTTCTAAAGCAGGGTTTCGGAATCCAAAGCGAATTTAGTTGGGCAGCTCTAACTATGAATTTGCATATTCAAATGCGAGATCAAAATATGTTTGAAACTTCAGAGCAAAAATGTTTATGCTTCGAAGACGGTCGGCCGAAATTGAAATGAAAAGCTGTGTGGAGATATGCCATAAATACTGTGAGCGGGGGGGTCTATAGGGTTTTTAATGATAATATAATTAAATTCTTTTTTACTTTTTGATTTTTTTTTTCAGTTTTATTTAGAGGCGGCCTAGTGCTAAGACACTCCGCTCCCCACTTAACGTGGAATTCTAGAGGCATTGCATATTGCTTTTGCCTAGTCAACAGAGTCAACAGAGTAAAGAAATGATAATGCTAAACATTATTTTATATTTTATGTGTACTATGAAGAACTTTTGAAAATAAAAAGGCTTTCATGAGTTCAATTCGCACTTGGGAGTATGAATTATTATAGTTGAGTTCTGCGAGAATTAGGCAGACCGTGGAATATGGAGTATCTTAACACTAGTTTCCCTCTGGAAAATATGGAAAGCTGGGCTCTTAAAAACATGTTTTTAATTAAAATGAAAAAGTATATATTTTTTTTCATATTAAAAACATAATATATAAATACTTATTTCCATATGTTATTTGTATACCGATATAATAATAGGTTTTTCTTAAATGTACGTGATCGCTATATAATTCAAAGCGGATTATTGACACGAGTGTACGTTCGAATTCATTGAAATATTTATTCAAAAATATATAAATGTATTTCATACAGTTAATTATACCAAATTTACTTGTGCCGGCCATATTACGTTTGTATAATTTGATAGTAATACAATAAGTATTTAAATAGAACTAGTGGCAGTAAAGTCGACTGGTTGTGGGTTCGATCCTAAGTCGAGAAAATCAAACATTTATTTACGTCGAGACAAAAGTGCGGCGTTGAGTTCCGCCGCTCAACACGGAACGGCTCCAGAAATCGGCAAAAAATGGGGAACAGCGTGGTGTTACCACTAGGTTACTTCTGCCTACCCTGCTGTGTGCGGGATACAGCGTGAAGCTAAAAAAGTAAGAGCTAGTGAAGAAAATCATCTTGTTAAAAATAAAAATGATAATAAGCATATAATATTCTATATATATATTAAATAAGGAGTTTTAGAATACAAAAATATTACAATTTCACATATTATGTATGTGTGCATCGCCAAACCAATTGTATTATCAACGGTGGAGTTATCTCGATAGTGCGAGTACTGTAATGTCTCACTGCGGTAATTAGAAGGCGACCACATAAACTATATCTGTAAATAATTTATATATCCTCTTGTATATGTATAGGATAGTTAAATATTTATAGCGTAAGGTAAATGCGTTTGAAGTTAAATTTTAATGGCGATCGTGCTTTAATAGTATAATATACATTTACTCTGAATGTGATGTAATTAAAAAAAATCAAAAAAATGAAAACAGGTAATTTTTCCTCTCAATATAGATTTGAATGTGGCGGGATTCGAACTTGCTCCTTTTGAAAACCACTAAAACATCAGAAACCACTGAAAAACAAACTAAGCTGTACGTTCTTACCGAGCTGTTATGTATTATATATTATAAAAGATTGATATATAGTCCAGAATATTCTTGGCAAAAGTGTTATTTAAAATAGTTGTTAGAAATTTGTAGGTAAAGTACAAGTACAACAATTTAATTGAATTTCATCTAATATTTCAAAACAAATTTTCGTCTGTCTATAATTCTAGTATTGTTTTATTTTTCTTCACGCTGTATTTCAAACATAGCATGATAGGCAAAGGTAGGCTTACGCTAAGACACTCTGCTCTCCACTTTTCGGCGAATTCCGGAGACATTTCATATTCACTAATGGAACTCAAATCTGCGTTTTTCCAGGACAGCAAAGCGAAGGAAGGAAAATATTCAATATTTCATTTCCTCGAGCGGGGACCGAACCCCCAACCTCTCGCGTTTACAGTTTATGCTTCTGCGCACAACTAGCCTCTAGTATTGATAAATAACTAATTATATAACTAATAATATAACAGCACCATACAGTAAAGTTACACTAAAGCTTGTGCATAGCAAAGATACCGCCACAGCTTTCACTCGACAATTTCAAAAGTTTCATAATTAAAGTTCGCGTTATGAACTCGTTCTATGTGAATTTTTTTAGCCGGAAATAGCTCCCGAAAATTTCATGAAAATTGTTTTGCTACATACGTCACTGAGTTAGGGCGATCGTCCACGCGTGAATGCGCTATGTCGGGCACGAAATAACCGTCGTTTAATATTTAAATTGTATTGTATGCAGATAGCCAATATGGAGATTAAATTTTTATATTTTAATATTCATTATATTTTGTTAGTTAGTTGATTGAATTTGAAATATTTTGTTCTATTTTTAAATTTGCCGCCTTATGGCGATTGTAGCACAGTGTGGCAACATCTACAATTTATTGGTTGTGGGTCCCGCTTGGGGGAGTGTTCAATTCTTATTTTCTCACTCTGGTAAGATTAAATTTGAGATAGAGTTTCACATATCAACTCGCAATATCTAGAAATCAGGCAAAAACAGAAGAAATGAGAATATTCATTCTAAATTTACTGAACCTGTTCTATCTGTCATGCAAAATACTAAAAATTCCTTTTTTGTAGTAACTTTACTCTTATATAAATTATCATATTTTACAATATCATATATAAGAAAATACGATAACGTAATTTCACAAGCATAGATTCTATGTAAACTTTAATACGGCGACGTCCTCCGGGAGTTAGATGTACAATGTTTATTCGACGCAATTGGAAAGACATACGGACAGCCATTACACACAAATTGTAGAAGCAAATCGAATTTACCTTATAAACTTATGTAAATATGTAGATATCTAACTATCTTTACAAGATTGTTTTATGTATTATTTCTTTTCAATTCGATGAAATTACATATTCAATATTTTCATTTTCTCGCTCTTGTAACGAGGCAATGCGTTAAGGTTCCCCCATTAAACACGCAATGAGAAACGGAAGCAAGTTAATAGTTTGTCATTAACATTAGGTTCCCAGTGTGATTTCAAATTTCCATTCCATTCTTGCAATTATTGATTTCTTGATAATCATCATTATACTTATAATTACAATAATCTTTATAAAGTAAAAGAAAGGTAAGAAAATTTCATTCTTCTTATATATTTATATATTCTTATATATTCTTCTTATATAATAAATAATCTTTCATCAACATATTTTCCAACAAAAGTTGTCAGTTTTCACAACACAAAACATAAAATATATATTTCTAAGTTTAAAACGTTAAAAGGCACCACAAGTGCTGTCCTCAGCGCTTCCTTGATAGAATCATAAATCACGAAATGCTCACACATATAAAATATATTGTGTACAGAATAAATTATATGAAATATTATTAAAACCGTTGTGGCGCAGCGTGTGACTATAATATAAACGCGACGGTTGTGGGTTCGATTTCCAATTGGTGAAGTAAGTAATTTTCATTTCCTTCTGCAACTCAACAAGCAATCTCTCAACAATTGGCGTACAGAGTGACTTGACACTAAGTGCTCTCCGGGACCCTGCAATATGCGGGATACAGTGGGAAGTAACACAAAAATAATAAAAAAATATTATAAAATTTGCACGCGACGAGCTAACGTGCAACGTGTGCTATATAGCAAAAATAAATCAACTTTGCATTTTATAACGAAACAACAGCGGATTCAATTAACTCTGTCCAGTTTTTCCACCATATTGTCATATCCAATGTTTTCCAAGTAAAATTGGAAGCCTTTTTTATATAAGAACCTCCAGTGATGGAAGAAAAATATGGCGCGAGTATTCCCAGAGTAAAACGTAAAGTTGAAAAATCTTCGATAACAACTCGATTTTAATATTCTAAATGCATGTACTCGTATATATTTGCGTTTTATTTGTTACTTGAAAATGTTATATTCTTTTTGTTTATGTATTGTAATATTTTTTTTTTATTATTAAATATATCATAATCTAATTTGATTATTTTATAAAATTGTTTAATTGCATAAAATTAAAATTGAAGTTGTGTACCTATTTTATTATATTTTCTAAAAATGTCGGGATTAAATACTACGCTACTTTGGTTAATTGAATATCCCATAATGTACGCGTAAACACTCCATTCTCCATTTTCCGCTGAATTCCACAGACATTGCATGATGAACTAAACTCTACGCCAGGCTTTGCCCCGACACTGAGCGAAGAGTAGGAATCGAACTCACAGCCTGTCGTTTACAATCATACTGTGGCACAGTGGGTTCTATTCAATATTTTAATAAACTAATCGTGAAATGAGAATGTTAATTTATACAGATCATGTTAATAATTATCCACATATTTAACTTTTCAATTAGTTTTGTTCAAATATAACTGAATTAGCGGTTTTCAAATAGATTAAATATATGAACGCTAATAGTGAATTTTGCCATTTTGACAACATCTGGCTTTGACGCGGTAAATGTACCTTCAATGGAATTAATTATACCCTCTTCGTTTAGGCATGAGACAAAATGTAAACAAGGAAATGACTTTTTATTATAATATTCGTTTCTTTTCCTCCTGGGTCCTCCTGTGACGGTGTCAAGATCAATCTAGGTCAACAGCAATAAAGTCCATTGAAAAGAAAACTGATTGAGGTATTGGTACACACAAAGTCGCAACCGATAATGATAGAAATGTGAAACTTGGACACAAGTTTATTTTCATAGTGTAATTTTACCATGAAGGGGTGACATAGGGGTTGAAAGCTTGTATGGAAATATCTTTAAATCTAATTATAGAAGACTGGTAAAAATGTAAATCCTCTACTCATAGATAACCGTTGATCTGTCAATTGGGTTACAGCCTATATATTAAACTCATATATCTAAATGTTTTCAAAATAATCTTAATCTTCAAATACAGACGAAACTGGGATTTAGACCCACAGTTCCCTAACCTTAGTTGAGGGAGTGTAAGGAAGTACTAACAGAAGATTTCTGGGATTCTAATGTGAAAAATGAAAAAGGGATTTCCCTTATTATATCCTTAAGTCGGTCGAAACAAAGTTGCCGGCGGCGATTAGTTGTAGATAAAGCCTAATTTGTATTTTTTTATATTTATTTTAATTATAAAAAACAATGACAATTCAATGAATTCAATTCACCGTCGTGGCGCAGCAGCACAAGGGTGTGACTGTAACGCGACGGTTGTGGGTTCGATTCCCACTCGAGGAATGAAATATTTGTGTAAGTTTATATTTCCATTTCTTCGCTCTGGTGTCGAGGCAAAACGCGGCGTTGAGTTCTGCCACTTAGCAATGCCTCCAGAATTCGGTAGAAAGTGGGGAATGGAGTGTTATAACATCACTTATATCTTTATAGTAAGTAGATTGACTTTATGCATTTAGTTCTTGAGTTTCGTAATAATATTATTTTTTCAAAAGTATCGAATGATTACGACAATCGAATTGTGTTATTGAATATCGATATTAAGTATGATTTTTTATTACATTTATATTGGCCTTGGTACAACAAAAAAAAATCCCCTAAAAAAAACAGAGCTACTCAAGTACGTGAGTATAAAAAAGCAAGCTTACCAGTAATAGGTTCCAGTTCGTACCCATCGGAAGCGATCACAGTGATGTTGTGTCCGTCGATTGACATCTCAATGGGGCAATTCAGGAATTCCGCGTTGATCACGCGAAAACGGTACTTGTAGCCCTGTAGATAGAGGACATATTGGTGTAACATTGCTTTTGTGTATTAGTAATGTTGTGATTATAGTAAGTCTGTACGTAGATTTTACATATAAATCTCTTATATATATATTGGGAATTTCTTCAAAACTTGTGGATAGGGAGTGAAAAGGAAATACTTAATTCGCAATGTTTCAAATTCAGACGAAAGTGGAGAACGGAGTGTTTGTCTACTAATTCTCTCTCTGTCTCTCTCACTCTCTTTCTCGCTATTTCATTTGTTATATACAACATAAATAGTGAAGATAAAAGAACGAAAAGATTGCTACAGTAATACTACAATATTAAATTATTATGCACTTACTAAAAGAGTAAAGTCACATGCGAATAACAGTTTGAATAGTTATTCGAAATGTACAGAAATATATTTGGAATAGTAGTCGCAGTTTAGTTGCGGTTTTTCAATTACCATTTGGTTAATCTTCGAAAGTGTTCGCACTGTGGCGCGAGTAGTTACTGGCTTTTGTATTTTTACTACTATTTTGTATTTAATCTACACGGTTTAAATTTTTGAGTAAATTTTCAGTGTTAACTATTTGTGGTAAGAGAATAGAGAAAGAGAGATGAAAATTTTCAATTATTTATTGAACACAGTATTTTATTTATTTTCAGAGAAAACATGGTCTTATTGTAATGATACGTTTGAAATATATATTGTAATAAAAAATAATAACTAAACAAAGTGGATAAAAATAATTACAATGATATTTATTTTTGATTAAGTGGAGATCTAACTTACAATCATTAATTATTGTAAAGAGAATTCGACGGAAAAGAGTGTCTTAACACTAAGCTCACTTTTACTCTGTTACATGTTCACAAAATTTAAATAAATTTAGATTTTTTTCGACACCTATGCTATACATATATATATATGGCATGGCAGTATTACTTTAGTTACGCTTATTTTAACGTTTTACTAATACCCAGTGGAAATACATTTGAACTGTCAAATATAACGAGTTATGCAAATTTAGAATTACAAATACGTACATTTTGCACAAATAATTGTATGTAATACGAGAATATTCGTTTCGAAAAGCGAATTGAAGCCACGATAACGCTAGCTTGCAATATTAATATTCATATAGTGATAACTTAGCTGAGATTGAGAGATGCATTTTTTCTGAGATTGTGTTTTTATTAAGCTACAAATATACAGATCGTTGTAAGACCCCCAATACGTGGATTGGTTATTTTGAAATTGTTTTCAAGACAAAAAATAGAGTGTTTCTCTTCCCGAATCTATGTAATCGGATCAGTATAAAAAGGTTCACAAATATATCAAATCCAATAAATTTCTTGATTTTTCTTATTTTTAATCAATACGTATTTTCGCAACCTTATAACCATGCTATTAAATAATAAAAAATAGAAAAGAACAAACAGAATTAAAGAAAAGTAAATAAAATAATTTCCATACATAAAAAAAACGAAATGATCAAACAACCAAGCGTAAACAAATAATAAAGAAAAAATTAAAAAAATCTACTTAAATTACAATAATAAAGTAAAAGAAATGATTCTATATTATACTCGTACGTGCGTCATCCAGACAAAAAGCTCCGAGTTGTAACTTGAACGGAACATTGCCATAGTAATGAAAGCTGACGCAGCTAATTTGAAGTCATTACGCAATCGATAAACTATTCAAGTGAATCACTGAACCTATTGAACTTAATTTCGATCACTCAAAGGCTATAACGTCTTTTCTATGGCAAGCTGTTAGAAGATTTTCAATACTAGTACAAGTTTATTAAAATTTTGAATTTTTTATTAAAGTAAATTTTGATGTCAAAAAATGTATACTTATCAACAGTCTTGCCATCTATCTATCTTGCTATTTACCGGATGCTAAAAAAGTATATTTCAAAAGTGTTGAGAGTAGATATAGAGAACCAACACTCTATTCTCCGCTTTCGGTCCGAATTTTGTTCATATCCAAAAGAAAGTATTAAGTAGAATTAAGTTAAAAACAATCTTACACTTACCTGTTCTACATTAAATATAGCGGATTGCATATAAACTGGTTTTGCTGTCTCATTGAATATTTTAAAACGTCCGACGCCGTTGATGAGCAGCGTTGGCGGCTTGTTGTCCCCTTTGGCGTGGTGGTGGTCTGTGAACATGCCCACCGAGAGCTCGTGGATCCAATCCGTTACTATCATCACGTGTTCTGATCTGGAAACAAATTATGGTTATATACATTTTTTTTTTATTTTCACGCTGTATCCCGCAACTATACATCAAACGGGATTAGTAGAAAAAATATAGTTTCAAGACATTCTGTCAAGTTTTAGTAATATCAAATGTTGAGTGGAAGAACTCGACCCTTTGGTACCAGAATGACAAAAAAAAATTTTTCAAATACCTAAGGTTGTCTCTCGAGGTGGGAATCGAATATCAACCGGCAAGGTTTTAGTCACACGCTTATTCCACTACGCCGCGAAGGCCCCTGCACTCACTATCTTACTAATAATTAAAAACAATTTTGATTGTTTTGAACAATTGCCTGTATGTTTATAATTATTGTTACAGATTAAAATACTTATTAGGCATTCAGTTGTTCTGTTATTGTTTATCATATATGAATTTAAAAAGTTATAAAAAAACAAACAATTGTTTCTATGAGAAAATTAGATTAATGATGAACCGATCGATCGAAACCCCACAGAATAAGTTGACTTTACTATTTTATTTTATATTTCTCATCTATTACCATTCTAATACACTATATATATATACATATATATACACAGACGCATATAATATATATATATATTAAATGGAACCCACTACCCATAAATTGCAATTCTTTAATATAATTTGTGGCAACATGCTGGCTTCCCTTCAGTGATAAATATATGACAGAATAGAGAATATGTAGAAGTAGCAAATATAAAAATATAGAGAAATTATAAGCCGTACTAATAATATTATGTATGTAAGTCATATTCGGAAAATCATTATTATCTATCTATACATCATATACATAAATAAAATTGAAGTGTCCGTCTGTGATTTCAAAATAACCTTGTTTTTTCAAGTGCACTGCAACTGCAAGCGCGACGGTTGTGGGTTCATTATCCCGTTCAGTAAAATACGGTATTAATTTCTGCCACTCAAAATGAAGTATAAGAAATTTATCAGAAATTAAAAAAGTATGGTAGAGTAACATTATAGCTGTTTCATAACACACATTGAAGTGAAAGTAAAATATTCAAGTGTAGTTTTTAATACATATATTAATTTCGAGCATTACTCTAGTTGGCTCGTTGGTCTAGGGGTATGATTTTCGCTTAGGGTGCGAGAGGTCCCGGGTTCAAATTCCCGGACGAGCCCATTTTTTTTTTATATTTTCTTTATAGATAGATACTAATATAAAGATAATTTACCATATTAGAACCGGTCGTAGTGCAATGGCATAGACGTGTTAAAACGGGGAAATCAATTATTAAACTCTCTTATTTTTTCACAATGATAACAAGGCAAATTAATACGCAATACTTCAAATATTCGGCCCTCTGCCTGCCATACAGCAAGGATACAATGAAAAGCAAGAAAAGAATTTTGAATACAATTCAAAGCGTCATCTAAATGCTTTAGTACATATTGCTAATAAAATCAATAGATTTTTTTCACCAGAGCAAAGAAATGGAAATATACATTTAAATAAATATTTCTTCTCCTTGAGTGGGGATCGAACCCGCAAACAGTCGGTTTTACTATCACACTCTGTGGCACTGCGCCACGTCTGGTTTCTTATTGAATTGAGTTAAATTGAATTTTTGCCACTCTATTATTTTTTTTCTAATATAATTTAAAAAATATAAGCATATCATAATTATACAGTTATATTAGCATTTAATACTTTATGTCTAAATTATACGAGACGGGCCCAACTCACAATTAAGGCAATCGACCGCATTGCCTCGTGATAGTATATCACGTGAGACGTCATGACTCATGAGTATGAAACTAAATTACCATTAATATATATAAATTCTGAGGTATGTATGTTTGTTTGAAATAAATTATTTAAATTATAATTACGTAATTTTAAAATTTTTAGATTACATATTCTTCGAATATTTAATATATATTTTTAGTTGATTTTAATTTGATAATATATGTTGTTAATGGCGAGAAAAAGCAGTATCTTCACGGTTTTCTCCGTGGCAGGAAGAAGATAGAAGGCAGAAAAATGGGCAGTGGAAACCTGGTGTTAAGACAAACCGATCTTTATTTCCGTCGGTATTTTTCGAAATATTACGTTTTGAGTTTCGGAAGTTTGTCTACCAGAGCGGAAAATAATCGGTGACCCAAATGGGGAACGATAATGTCTTAATGGGAACGGAGTGTCAAAACACTAGGTTCCCAGGTTCTCTCTGTTTACCATGCTGTGGGTGGGATTCGACAAGAATATACAAAGTTTGCAAAATATATTTACATATATTTACAAATGTTATTGATGCTATATACAGCAGTACCAATCTGACTCTACAAGATAATTTTATTAATAATATATTTTTAAAAAATCAGCTTCACGCTGTAGCGGGATACAAGACAGCAGGTTAGGCAGAGGGAACCTACTTTTAAGACACTTCTTTCCCCACTTCCATTTCTACTTATATTTCGATTTGTAAACAATAATATTAAATGTTATTACTGTTTAATATTAAAATTTATTTTAATTTCCGCAAGTTTTCTTCAAGCCTTGCTAAATGCAACTTGCAACGTTCCCCATATACTTGAAATGCAAACTATTTATATTAATCAAACCTTATCGAAGCCAAGTCATGACGCAGGATGCAATAAATTTAGTCGCCTGACTCAAAAAGTTGTGTAAAACATATTTTTATATGGAGCTTAGTGGCCTAATAATTTTAACGATTGCTGTTATAAATAAATTAATGAATTAATTAAGGAAACGGAGTGTCACCACACTAGGTTATATTACAGTTTTGTGTCAGTGATGTCAGTGGGCAAAGGGAACGTATTGCTAAGACACTCTGTTCCCATTGAGACACTTCCGACCCTCGCCATATTCCGAAGCAGAAAAATCAACGGTTGTATCGTTACCAGATCAAGGAAATGAATATTTCACTTTCTCAAGTCCAAATCGAACTAACAACCTGTCGCATTTTATTTTGTTTGATACGTTTTTTAAAAAAATATTCCTCTTTCTTAACTGCAATACTTAATAAATATCAAAAATCAAATTTTTGTTTTCTATATACACTTCTATATACACTCCGAAGATACCGTTTCGAATTGACAAACAGTGTGTGTGTAAATTAGGTTTTAGAAAATTTAATTATATCTATAACATTTAGTTATTTCCATTTGTCAACGCGGGAGAATCCACAGCTAAATAATCTGTCTAAGTGTCTAATTAGAAAAACCAGTATAATCTTAACTTACCTGTCATAATCGTACAAATTGCCATGCGGGTCTTGTGATTTTGGTTTCCGTATAATAAGAGCTCCGGCGGCCCCATCAGCTCTTTGCATACCAGAATGGGAGTGCCAGAAGTGAGTTCCCGAGTGAGTAGCATTGAATTGGTATCTAAAATCAATCATTAATATCGTGAAAATAAATATCAGGCCATTGTGCCACAGGGGCACAAGCGTGTGACTATTCATTCGACGGTTGTGGGTTCGATTCCCAGTAGGGAGGGAAGAAATATTTTATATTTAAATTTTCTCGCTCTGATAAATAGGCAGAAGAGTTTCACAATTGAACACACAATACCACCTGAATTCATAGGAAAGTGGGGAACGGAAGAGCCTTCACTCTATATTTACAGGTTTCCTCCTACCTACCCCCTGAAAAAAAAAATGAAAAAAGAACTCATAAGCTACATACATATATACGGAGAATAATTTAATAATTTAAAAGGCATTTTGCCTTTCTACTATAATATATTAGTATTTATATTTAATTCATGTACAATAACACAAAAGCGGGCTTAATGCTTATTAACATTTTTGAGCTCGTATCTTGTAGGTAAGCAAATGTTAGAAACGTAATATTTTAAAGTAGACAACGTGTTCTAAATTGCCAGGAGTTACCGAGTTGAAATTATTAAAGTGAAAATTATATAACTTTATTGCAGGTCGTATCCCACATATAGCAGGATAAGCTGAGGGGGTATATCTGTTACAGTGCGGGTTTGTTGGCCACACTACCACGCGATCAACGCCGCAATTTGTCTTTTAATAGACGAGGAAATACAAATAATTGATTCCCCTCAATTGGGATCGAAGTCTCACTCTTCGAGCTTACAGTCAGACGCTGACCTAGCAATATTTACTTCATGATACCCTTCATTTTATGTCACATCTTAAAAACTATATACAAAAAATAACACAAACCTAAAAGTAGACTCCGGTAGGATAGGACACTGTGTGACATACGGCGTCCCATCCATGTACGGTGTGCCGCGTTGATGCTGGCCGTGCCAGTGGACTGTGGTGCCTTCCGTCATTAAATCATTCTCTACGTCAACTATTATTCTGTCATGTTGGCATACCTGCAATAATTATATTGCAATATTTAATATTTTAATTTTCGCCTTCTGCTAGGTGCAGTCAATGACATGAAAATGAAATAGGTGATGTCAAAACAAAATACATCGTCAATTTTAAGAAGAAAATAGAAAACAGCGTCTATACGACGGTTGAAGGTTTGATCCCTAATACTTAAATTGTTTTTTCACGCTCCATTATGCAAATAACCAACGTATTCTTTAGAAATATAGTGTAGAAACAGCCTTAACTCAAAGAGCAAAGAGTTTGATGATAGAAAATTTAAGAAACACACAGGACATAGGAAATTATGTATAAATAAATATTTTTTTCTCTTAAGTTTCTCATATTAATTGATATGAAAATAAATTTATTTTGGGAATAAATAAACTATTGTATACAATAAATAATAATTAAATACCTCGTCACTGATATATTATGCGCTATCATTCAAACTTATATCACAATAACAGCGTTTATTGTCAATTAAGTAACTTTTGCGTGATTTGCGGGACCATCAAATATATTATGTTTGATTGTTATTATATACTTTTTCATCATATTATTTATTTAATCCAATTCAATGACTATTTTTAGCTATAAATCCTGAGCATCTGGACTTACTTACTTTTACTGAGTAATGCAGAAAATAGGCATAAAGTACAAACAAAGTTGCAAGCAGCTACTAGCGTCAAAAACAACCTTCATTTTTAATAATAATAAATTTCCTAATGAATCTGCCAGCTACATCTATTCAAGTTACCTGTACTTATTTAATATTTTTTGTCAATTAAAACGTACAAACGATGATAAATTACTTTGTGGCGGAGGGTTTTTTGTGGTTTTCAAACAGGATTTTCCTCGTGCTGAGATCTGAAGTGTCATTGTAAAGGGTGATACATCCCCTACAACGGTTGAAGTATCTGTTTAATTATGCACTACTTGTGCTGCACTATAACATACTTGCGTCTCTACTTTGTGTTTCTCTTAACATAGCGTATGTAACATTAGCCCTATTGATAATATAATTCACAATTAGACTGTGTGATGAAAAAAATATAACGTTATCTCATCTATCTATCAGATATTTTCTAGGTTTTCGTTTTCGGGGTGAATTTCAGGGTAGGCAGAGGCCTAGTGGTAGGACACTCCGCTTTGTTTTAACACTGTACAAAAAAACCAAACTTTAAATAATTTTCCAACTCACCTCTATAGAAGGTCCCGGCATTTTTCTATTAATTACATTGAGAGCTCTGTTAATACCGTCCGCCGGTATGCAGTCCAGTCTTTTACAATCCGTCAAATTGTAGGGACAATCGTAGCACGCCTTACTCATAGTCTGATACCATTCTAGATTGAAATGGTAGTAACAGATCATAGGCTCTTCTCCCTCCATACATTCTCTTTGACAAGGATGCTCTTCGCTTATGAGTTCTCCAGTAACTTCGTCGTATTGTATGTGTGCTCTTATAGAATTCTTCTTTTCTAATCGCCTCATGTTCATATTTCTTCTTGCGTTCTCGTAGATAATTTTCTTTAGTGTTTCCAGTTCATCTTGTTTTCTTTTTGTTTGGTATTTAATATCGTTATCTACGGACAGATTGGTCACTGGTAGTAATACTTTGGAGGCACTTTCTGGTGTTTTCATTTGGTCATCGCTCCCAACAATTTTAACATTTGGAGATTCTACACTTGAATTGTATTTATCATCTATTATAGCTAAGAGTTCTGAAAGTTGTTGGTTGTCAATGAGTTTACTTGTTGTAGGTGCTTCTTCTGTTACACTTTCATAGACCGCGGTAATCTCAGTGTTTGTTTGTATGCCTATTTGCTTAGTATCTGGAACAAATAAATATGAGTTTTACTACAAGAAACTGCATAACACTTTTAACATAATTTTTTTTCTTCATCTTCACGCTGTATCCCGCACACAGAAGGGTAGGCAGAGGGACCTCGGTGTTAAGTCCGTTCCCCACTTTCTGCCGAATTCTGGAGGCATTGCGTGTTGAGTGGCAGAACTCAACGCCGCGCTTTTCCTCCACACCAGAGCGAAGAAAAATGGAAATACAAACATAAAGAAATATTTCACTTCCTGTGAGTGGGAATCGAATCCACAACCGTCGCTTTTACGGGCGGCACCCTAGTGCCACTGCGGCACGACGGCCTCTCTTTTTCTTATTAAGTAAATGTTATATAGGATAATATTTTCATGATTTGTTCGCAGTCCACTCCAACAATTTTACGGGCTATATCCCCCACAACTTGTATATACAAAATACTATTTAAGGTATAATATTTTTTTTATTTTTTCACTTTTGCTAAAGATTTGTAACGTAATTTTCATACACGACGGCTCCAATCTCACAATAATTCTATTTGTCGTGAAAAATATTCTATATTCATCGTCAAATGAATATTCATTTATAAGACGTTAAGACATCAATTATGTTAACTGAATTGAGTTTGAAGAAAAGCACAAAATACTTTGCATCTTACAATTTTTACTCATTTCCTGTACATGCTGATGATATGAAAAAATTAAGTATTCATATTTTTCTGATTTGAGAGATTTTATCTATACTCACTATCTTTAGTCCTGTCTAAACTACGAGTACACGATAAGTACTGAAAAACTAAAAGTAAAATAAACTAAAAGTGCCGAAAAACTTTTGGTGTGAAACGGTGGGCTAATTGAAGTGTATATAGTCCATGATAAATACTAGATGGTCCATTTTTCATTCGCGTATTGAATATTAATAAATTACAAATGAAAATATTTATTAGTAAGATTGTTAAAAAAATTGTAGCTTTATTATTATTTTTTTGTAAAAAATATTATTTTTGAATAGTTTAACTTATTATTTATATAAAAACCATTTAATTATCTTCTTATAATATATTTATATTTAATAAAAAGAAAACGATAATCATATCATTTTTTCGTCTGTTCTAAAGTATTTCAATACAAGAATAAAATCCGCAACTTTTTGCCCAATTTTATTTATAAGATGTAACGAATTTTCAATTAAAATCACCAATTTTATATTTAGATTTTAACAAGGATGCCAAAATAACGAAGAAGCAATTATATATCACTCAAACATCCAATTAGAGCTACTATAGTATTGCATTTAATTCTATTCTCCTTTTTGTGTTTTTAGATATTTTTATTCTTTTCCTCAGATTCACACTGTGTTCTGCACAAATCAGGATAAGGAGAAAAATACTGGAGACTTAGTGTTAAGACACGCCGTTTTCATTAAGACACCTCTATCCTCCACTTCCCGCCGAATTCACGAGACATTACGTGTTAAGTGGCGGAACTCAACGCCTCAGTACGGCCTAGGAGTTCTTAAAAAATAAATATATGGTATGTAATATACTTATTTTCATTTGAAACTTAGTCACTTTAAGCTTTAATTTAAGAGTGGATACGACAAACGATAACATACGAGTAGGCTTGCCTAAAAGGCGCATGTTGACTCTCGATCTCATATTGTTGGTCTCTCATCTCTCATATTATCTCATATTATTACTCTTTTGGTCATTGAGCAACATTAAATACCGCATAACGTAAACTAACGCTGCAATTTAAAAAATTAAATATATGCCCGTAATTTTCAAATATAAATACTCCTGTAAGTGGAACTTAACCTTGCTATACATTACTAAGCAAAACTACACCATATATATTTTTTCTCAAATATTTTTTATTGAGCTTTTTATTCGGCTTTGTCAAATAAATAATACCTTAGATACGTATCTAATGTATTTGACACGTACGTTAGATAAATAATTAAAACGTAGGATTGAGATACTCTATTTCCCACTCAAGGCTCAAGGTCTCGGTCTCAAATAAATTCAAAAAAATAAATTCAACGTTATACTGCTATATTACAAGAGTTTTATGTTGAATGAACGACGAAATAAAAGCTTACAAGGCTGAACAAATTTATATTTTCCCACATATTTTCCTCAAATTGTGATGAAAAAAAATATATAAAAAACAGGAAAAGAATATGTTTTTAAAAAATGTTAATAGATACAAAATAATATTCGCATTCGAATATGTCAGTCAATTAAATATAATAGTCTATTTTAATTGACAGCAATTTTTTATTGTATGTAGTAACTTTTGGTCGAACTCTACCTTATTGAATTGAGACTTTTTGAAATAATATACGTAAACGTACATATATATGAAACGTGAAGCTAATAAATAAATAAACAAAATTTGAAAATATTTTTGAGACGCAGTGGCACAAAGAAGTGGTTGGGATGAATTAATATTTATTTATATTTTTTTAGGCTATATTAACGCCATTGAACACACAATACCACAAAACTTCAGCGGAAAATGGGTAAAGGAGTGACTTAACACTAGATCCCTCTGCCTACCCACACTTGCGATACCTAACCTAAGCTAAATATATCATATATTTTAAAATCGATAACAAACAAGCGTCTCACATCCCCAAATCGAATAAACCGCGAATAAACTTAAACAATAATTTCAGATTCAACATAGAGAAACTCAAAACTATGATTTATGTGTATAAATAATGCTCTACACTCTTCCGTCCGTACACCGCGTAATAGAGTACAGATCATAAATTTCAAGAAGCTCCATGCAATACGTTTCCTAGGCATTAACGTCGTGCCAGTTTATTTACCGAGAGAGCCGTATCACTCCGCCATTACTACAAATTAAATGGACTATAGAGATGGGACATCTTGTTTTATGTTCGTAATACAATTTTCTTTAATGAAACTAAAGGAAATGGTAAATATTTATGAAGTAGTGATGTTCTTGTAGATTCTTAACAATAGTAAACTTAAACAAATATATATTCGTTTGTGAACCTACACCCACCTCACAACTGAACTAAAAGTAACCGCAGTTCCATTATCAAAATGATTAAAAGACCAGAACCTAACACCGTCATGATAATGAGAAAAAAATAATTCCAAATAAAAAAAAAACAATAATACAAATTCCCCCCAACACTCATCAGCAGTCTAATGAGTTAATATATTAAAAAAAAAATGTAATGCAAGCAATTTTAAAACGAAACAAGGCACGTTCGACATACGATGCTGTACAGCTTTAATTGGCGTCCGTACAAAAGCCAGACGTTTCATATACATTTCTCTCTCTCTCTCTCTCTCTCTAGAATAGAATGGAATTGTCAAAGCGATGCGGTTTCTGGCGGTCAGCTCTGAATCTAGGCACTAAATGCATAAGGGCTAGAATTCTTTAGTGATGTCACAGTAAAATTGGTCGCGACCTATTCTGGGTGGCCACAGTGCTGTTTCGCGGAAGTGGTACAAGTGCATGGTTATGTAAGGTTCTCTTTATAATATGATATATATATATATATGTATATATAATACTAATAATTTACTAAAATTACCCGCCTATTTACTAAAATTTAATTGAATATGAGGCCAGTCGTGGCTTAGGGGCACAAGTATGTGGTTGTGAGTTCGATTCCCTACTAGAGTAAATGAAATATTTAATATTTTCGTTAGCGCAGCGTTGAGTTACGCCACTCACCACGCGATACCATTTCCATAGAAATCTCCAAGAATACAGTCGCTATGGTTTGATAGTCGCCACAATCACGTACCACCAATCAAGGCTGTAGCGAGCTGCTCAACCTAATCGTACCATTCATCTTGCACTTGCTGTTGTTGGAGCGGTGCGGTTTGATACTGACCGTTCTTTTGTGTTGATTAATTGCTTAGCTGAGTTGAGGGTGTCGTGGTGGGATGGCGATTGTTGCGGGTTCCATTACCACTCGAGGGAACAAAGTGCGCCGTTGAGTTCCGCTCAACATGCAATATTTTAAAAAATGAAGAGGAATGGATCGTTGTAACACTAAGTTGCTGCTTCCTTCCCTGCTATCTTTATTAAACAGCGTTAAGCTACGAAACTATTTTAAAAAATGCTTAGTTTATATTTTTATAACGTTAGAAGTATAATTAATTTTTATTGAAAAAAAATATATTTGAAAATATATATTTTTTTCAGTTCAGATTCCTCAAGATCTGTACTCTTATCTGAACTCTTTGAGGCCGTCGTGGCGCAGTGGCACAAGGGTGCCGCCCAAAAACTCGACTGTTGTGGGTTCGATTCCCACTCGAGGAAGTGAAATATTTATTTACTTTTATATTTCCATTTTTCTTCGCGGTGGCGTCGAGGCAAAGCGCGGCATTGAGTTCTGCCACTCAACACGCAATGCCTCCAGAACGCAGTGTCTTGACACCGAGGTTCCCTCTGCCTACCCTGCTGCGTGTGGGATACAGCGTGAAGCTGAGAAATAATAACAAGTATCAAAACCTCTCAACGCGCACATCAAATTTCATAGATGGGTAGACACCGAATCCGCAATCGCGTTGTTATTACGACGGACGATTATTGCGGCAGATTAGTGTTTATTTGCTATTATTATTATTATTTTAGTTTTGAATGTCCTTTTATTAATAGTATTGGTTTTTTGCTGTAAATTTTTTAAATATTAAATATCATATAATTATTTATAGTATGATAAAAATAATTTATTGTTTTTATTCAAACTCTATTTGTTATACCGAATTCATAAGAAAAACAGACCACAAATAAAATGAATGTCCAAATGAAGTGACATTCTTAAAACAAAATATTTTTTAACCTACTTACTACAGTACTAGTACACATATCGGTATTCCCGATTTCATACATTAATTATAATTAATTAATAATTATAATTTATTAATAATTATAATAATAATTTAATACATTTTCTTTTTTATTTATTTTTTTATTATAATTAAGTAAGTTGCGCCATTCTTTTCGCATGTAACAGGGAATGCAGAGAGAACGTAATCTCAAGACACTTTACTCTTGATTATTTGTTCGAATTCCAGATATAACGTGTAGAGTGGCGCCGCTCTCACAGGCGCACGCTGGCATATTTTCACATTAATCAAAACCGAATCCAACAAAATAAAATCTATTTTCGCGAAACTCCAATACTAAATTACTAAAACTTTAATAATTAGACTTAAAATTGTTTGAACCTTGGCGCGTTGCAAACTCGTTCTAAAAGCGACATGTTCAAACATGTTATGCAAGGCATTTGCCAACTGGAATGGGCAAACTGATTTGCATGATCGATACTTTACGTGCACGAAGGGTTTATTATTATTTTTTTTATTTTTGAATGAAAAAAACGTAACTCTTCTATTTTTTGTTTTTTTTTTTATCAGCTTCACCCCACTTGTAGCTGGGTAGGCCTCCTCCCCCTACTACCACTCGCCACTTTCTACCTAATTCTGGAGGTATTGGCCATTGAGTGGTGGTACTCAACGCCGCAATTATTGCTTCAATACATCAGAGTAAATTATACATTATATTAAATATATAATTTCAATTAGTGGAAATTGAACCCACAATCTCATGCCTTTACGACAGTAAAGAAACACGCTTATCAAAACCTTTTCTCAAGAACACGTGAAGGTTTATTCATCAATATGAAATTAATATCAAACGTTCAGGTCTCTCTTGGAGTATAGACTAAATTAAGCTACTAAGGCAAAGCAATTCAAAGACAGTTTATGGTTATTTTACACCGTACATTATATACAACTGGAGGCGTTATCAGAACATATACAGGAAGCAAGCGTCAGCGCTCCTTTTACTGGAACAGCAGATAGGATAAAGTTAATCACGATACCTCAATAGTTTAGACGTCCAATGTTTATCCATACCTGTATTTGTGTGACGCAGTTACGCATAGATAACATAAACAGTTACTACTACAAAAATACAGATTAAAAAAACATAGATTAAAAAACTTTGAACTTTGCCGCCAATAC
This sequence comes from Heliconius aoede, assembly GCA_037355905.1. Classification (NCBI taxonomy): domain Eukaryota; kingdom Metazoa; phylum Arthropoda; class Insecta; order Lepidoptera; family Nymphalidae; genus Heliconius; species Heliconius aoede. The sequence goes on from JBAIZZ010000150.1 coordinate 862,409, forward strand.
CCACGACTTGATCTCGGAACGAGGCGTGTGCGGCATGTGTGTATCCATTTGATAGGTATATGTGTGCGCGCGTCGTTTCTTAACAAATGGCATTTTATTTCACAATAATAATTTTTATATTTATTTTATTTGAAAAAAAGACCTTCTTATTTTTTTTTAAATTGTCTAAAAAATCTGATACTGGTAATTTATAAGTACGTATTTATTTAGTTGAAAATAGTCATTGCAAACCGTAATTTTGTCAGCTTTTATAAATTTTATTTCTACGTGTCTTACAATCATAAAGTTGGTACTTATCATGAAATTTGTTAATATTTTTTATATTATTATAAATGACGTCCATACATTTTATCTAGTAACTAACACATTTTATATAGTGTTTGTTACCGCGTTGTGTTACGCCAAAAAAAATGTGTTTTTATAAGCTTAGTTCTCTAGAACGACAATGAACAGCTTAATTTTTAAACTTTCAAATGAGACTATTGTTCGACTTACTAAATAGAAATAGATTTTTTTACTAACAGTAATTCATTTCGAATTATATAAAGCAAATATATTTATTACACGAACTCCATACTCAATCTTGTATGTAAACAGCCTACACTCTAAGACTATATCAATAGAATATTGAATGCCCTACAAATATATATTCAGTGAGAAACATAATTGAGGTGTGATTAATATGTTAATAGCATTATATTCGCGTGGCCAATGAAATTTATATGTCCCTTCGTTGGGATTTGAACTGGCTTAATAATTAAAGCGGAACTTCTTGTTAGACGTACCTATAGGTGTAATGTGTTACCTTTGACTAGGAAGTAAGATATAAAAAATATTCTATTTTTTAGCTTCACGCTATATTTTGCATACGGTGGGTAGAGAGACAGTCCCACAGGACCACCTATTTTCGAGACGTACAAAAATACATAAGACAGTTAAATGACGGAATTCGACGCCGCACTTTATCTCACCACAGCATAGAAATTATATAAAACCATTCCTCGAGTGGTATCGAATGCCCCGTCCGGCGGCGCTGTCAAGACCAGTGCAGGTCAACAGCAATAAAGTCCATTGGAATAAAAAAGGTCATTTAGCCCGGATGGAATTTCATTTTATTATTAGTAATTTTAACCACAAAAATCTACGTTAAAAATATTTTTATATATCAAATTTTATTTCTGATTTCTCATATAAAGAATATTCAAATTCACAATTTACCTACATTACATAAATAATAATATGCATATTACAATTCTAGTATGGATTACTTCAAAGACAACGGTGCGTAAAAAGGGTACTTACACGGTTCATCGAACTACCTTCCATTATGGAAGGTCAAGGCTGTTGAGACGAGATCAGTCCTTTTTCTCTTTGCAATTTTATATATTTTCAGAGGAATTGGTAGTTTATAAAAGAATTTCATCGTAAATCGTAAGTACTTATGGACTCTCGAGTGTCATTTACTTAGCGTTTTCCGTGACTTTTACTTTTTCAAGTCCTGTATAATCAGGCGGTGAGGCCATCGTGGCACAGTGAGTGACTATAAAGTGACAGTTCCGGGTTCAAATAATTTTCAATTTCTCCTTCTGACAGGAAGGCACAGCGCGTCGTTAAGATCCGCCATTAAATATACAATGTCTCAAAAATTGGAGGGACAGTGGACAACGCAGTGTCCTACCCTGCTATGTGTGACAAGGCGTGAAGGTGCTTTTTTCCCTTAATAACTGCCGTTTTACCAAAATATAAATTGATATACTTAGTGTTCATTACAACTTAGAATCACTTTAAAATACAAATTCTTAAGCTAGATATTCAAAGTAAAATCAACGGCATTCCAAATATTGTTGTTGCTAGTTTAGTTACCCCAATTTACAATCTATTAATTATGTCACGTCCACTAAGACCGAAACTGCCAAGGACTAAACCAACAATCTTACATTAAATTAAAGTAATAATCCTAAAAATAATATAATAAATATGAAATTATTAATTTTGCTATGTATTTAGGGTACATTACAATGAATTATTTATTAAAGTAGGTTTTCCGATAAAATATCAGGTAATGTGCCTAAATAAATTTAATATGAGCAAATAAAAGTATTTAATGAAAGAATGTAGAAACACACAGGTCGCCTGTTGTTATTTCCTCATAGGGTTTTCCTTGTAAGACATGATTCGAAATGTCCAGCATATCAGGTTCCAGGGATATTCCCTATGGGGAACCTGTTATGCTTAAGATGCTATGAAGTATGCTTCATATGTATAGTTTATATTAAATAGAAGATATTGGAGTAAAATTGTTGGAAAATTATTAAAAATAGCAAAGACGTATCACCATAAATATGAAATAAATAAGGCTAAGAATTAATTTCAGGTGTGGATTCGTATTTGGATTCGAATCCTACTAGGTGAAATTTGCATACCATTTATGCTACATAGCTTTAATTAATTAATAATGTAAAAAAATGGCTTATAAATTATACAATAATTATTTAGCACGATTTGTGGTTTTTTACACCTTCACGCTGTATCCCGCATATAGCACAGTATGGGCAGAAACCTAGCATCATTCCGTTCCCCATTTTCCGACTGATATTCGGGCAAAAGTTGAGTGGCAGAGTGGAGTGGCAAAACTTAGATTATGAATTAATTCTATGTACATTATCCTAAGACTACCTACCTATATAGACTATAAACATAAAAAAATATATCTAATTTAAATAATAGAATACAATGACCTCGCTAAGTCAATACATACAGACTGACGGGCAGACAGCCGCCAAGGCCAGGAGGCAGATGATATTCACGCTCTGTCGCATTGTTAATTCTGAAACAAACGAAAAAAACATTCATACAATAACTTATTCTATTAATTCAGTAATTTATAATGTTAATAGGTTTTTATAAATATTTTAATTTATTCTTATTCATTAGCTTCCCGCATTGTATCCCGCATAAAGCTGGATAGGTAGAGAGAACCTGGACCCTTAGTGTTAAGACACTCCGTTCCCCTTTAAATATTTTATATTTATTAACTCAAAGTTGAGGGTGAAGTCGACGTAGTACAAATAGTTTTCGAAATAGAATTTCGTTCACACGTTAAATTGAACAATAACTCAGGAACACTCAGAAATGGAAATTTCTCATGACAGCTTAAAATAGAACTTTATATTCCTTTGGAGAGTTTTAAATCATTTGCTTGGAACTTTCATATCAAATTCTATAAATCAAAGCACCTGTTTTATTTTACTTAAAATTGCACATTTTTCCTCCTCAGTTTTACGAATTTTCTTTAATAAATATTATATATATTATTACAATATAAAATAAATATTTTAAGAAGTATATAAAAACGATATCCGCTGTATGCAATATACTCGTACATATATTATGTATAGATAGTTTCACATAATTACTATTGAATTTACGTTTTTTAAAGGTGGAATCAGTTATTCTGAAAAAAATTATGGCAGAAGACGAAGCAATTTAAAAACGTTGACGGAAGTTTGATATAATAACTTCTACTGTATATTTTATTTTATTTTTTTATAACATATTATGTATTTGTAACATATTCTTGAACTTTGATGATAATTATGCCAGTACGTCGTGCGTGAAAGGCAATTAGAACGTAGTGATATCCTTAACGACTTTGTAACAAGATTAATGAACAGGAGGAATTTAAAAAAAATGAATTTTAATGAATAATTTAAATGAATTCACGATAGAATTCATTCAAAATAAAGTAATTTGTGAGAAAAGTATTAGTTTATATCATTATTTCAATTTCAATAAAAAAAACACATCTAAAAGCCACCAGTTCTATTCAAATTTTAAAATCAATGCAGATATTTACTAAATATAAAGTTCGCGACCTCATCTACATCCTTCAAAATAACTTAAAAGCGTGTGAATTTTTAAAAAGTTCACAAAAAATATATTCAACGTCATTCATAAATCAATTTGAACATTAATAAAAAAAGAGAATTACTTATTTATAGATTACCAAGAATGTGTGTTGAAATACGCTTATAGAAAAAAAAACCAAACACGCTGTCACATGACAGTGCAATATGACATACGAGTTCCGTTGAATGACCTCAGTGCTTATTCTGTAATTTATTACTTAATAATATATATATTTTTTGCTCTACGAGTCTCTCGCTTGAGGCCGTCGTGCGTCGGCGCACAGTGGCACAACGTCTAACTGTAAATGCGATGGTTCCGGGTTCGATGTTCACTAGATAAATTAAATTTATTTCGCTCTCTATAGTAATAGTACTGAGCGCGGTGTTGAGTTACGCCACTTAACCCTAAATATATCGAAAATTAGAATATTAACAGTTAGCTTCCTCTACCTACCCTGCTTTAGGAGGGATACAACGTAAGTAAAACCTTGTAAAAAGTTTCTACGTCACCTAATATGCATACATCGCTATTATAAATAAGAGACATGTAAATAAAAACCTCCTATTATTACATTGATTATCACAGATTAAATCTTTTTTTTTATGTATGAAATTAAAATTAAATTTATAATTAAAGTAAAACTAATTAATCTGTAAAAAAGTAATTAATGCATTCTTTTTAAAAAACTTAACGTAAGACTAAATATTAACAATGAATATGCGCTAACAATAAAAATTACATTGTTAAAAGCCATTCATAAAATATGATGAAATAATAATACAATAAAAATGACTTACGGACAATATAGTTTAATTAGAAAATTGCAGTTTTCCGTATAGCACTTCAAACGACGCTAATTGAACGAGTCACGAATGTTCTATTTTCCAAGAAATAATAAATCTTATATAGGAGATGCAAATTGACCCGGACGCATACAATAAAACTTATGTTATAAATAAATACCGTCATTAATATAATAATTTATATTAATCAATTGAAATATAAAATACATTTAAAATTTCTCACAAAGATTTAACACGAATTATTGTTTTACTTGCATAAAGTGTGTGTCGATAAAAAGCCTATTTTTTCAGTGTGTGAGGGACAGATCCCCGATATAGCTAGAGTTGACACAGCAGCGGCGGCGACGTGTTAAGTGGCGTAACTCAACGCCGTATTTATCTAATTGGTTAATTAACTAGCCGTTTCACATTTTGTAATCTATTGCATTAAGATTATGCCGCTCTTTTTAAAATTAAAATTGTACAAAACAGGCTGATTTCAACACAGCTTACAAAAAAACAAAAGTAACATACATTGTAGTATGAATGTCAGATTATGAAATTACTTGCCTTATTAGCATTTTAAGCTTATAGTGGTTTATAATGGTTAACAATTATGTGCTTTCTAAAAAATATATTTTGTTTAATTTGGGTTTGTTTTTACAAATTAGCAGACATACCTACTCTTACCAATGCGAACTTTTAGAAATATCGCGTAATAAAATGCGGAACTTAACGCTGCGTTTTATCATATCAGAACAAAATAAATAAAAGGAAAAATATATAATTTCTACAACAAAGATTCGAATTTGTGACTACTGTGAGTATAGATAGTTATTATAAAACATTTTGTTTTAGTTCTCACAATATATCGTAAAAGTAATACGGAATAAGGCGCTTTCGTCGTTACGTCAAGCAATGTGTGTCAATGACGCTAGCATACATTACCGTGCGATCAGCTGTTTGTTGCATACTAGATGTATGCAAATGATTTAACAAATAAAATATTTAGGAGGTATATTATGGGAACGATTTTTTTATATTTGAAACTTTTTATTTGAATTATATTTTTATAGAATTAGCAATTTTAAATGTATTTATTACTTATCTATAAGTGTACAGATCTCGTATGTTTAATATATTAAACAGACGAGAATATACCACTTCACTCTTATCCTGAATGGCGAAATGATGGGCTAGGTAACAAAACTATATGAATCCCCCACTTTCCACCGAATTCTGCGTGTTGAGTGACGGAACCCAACGCCGCGCTTTTGGCTCAATACCAGAACGAAGAAACGGAAATATCAATTTAAGTAAGTATTTCCTTTCGATTGAGTGGCAATCGAACCCACACCTTTAATTATTTATTTTTTAAGAATAATTCACGTTAGATATAAAGTTTTAACAAATTCGTTAATATAGCTACTTTTACCATCAACATCAGGAAAGTTTTTCGCTTTTCGTTATAAAAGTCTCGTCTACGTTGAATCAATTCCATACAGAAAAGTGTACGGAATAGATGAATATTATATATATTATCATATCTAGTTATAGCCTTTTCCCATTTGGGATGGACGGATTTTTTTTTTGTTTTTAAATTTTTTCTTAGAAATTACTACTTTTATTGTTATTATTTATTATAAAGAATTGTATTATTATAATAAATACACTTAAGCACCGCTCAATTTTTTTTATAGTGTGTTAAGTGGCGGAACACAACGCCGCGATTCCTCGCTTACCATTGACAGGAAATGAAAATAATTCATTGCTCCAAATGGAAATCGTACCCACGATCGTCGTCTGTACAGGCACAATCCATCTGCGCTACAGTAGCGTCATTATATCTTAGACGAAGATACAAACCTTGAATAGATCAATTAACCTTTGAGTTAAATATTTTTTGACCTTGGAATTCTTTGAGAATTATGAAGAAGCTATATATGACTCATAGATTATGTCGATTATATATTATGTAAGTGGGTAAATGAAAATAAATTTAGGCAAAATTAATTAATATTTATTTATTAATATATTAATTAATACCAGTACCAATAAATATGACTTTAAACTGTATGCTGGTAGATCAAGCGCGAAAAACTCTTAGTTATGAATTTCTGTTATATGTATGAAGAAGAATTTAATTTCTTTATAAAGAAGATAATGGCATTATATTTAACATTCAAACCAAGTAATTTTGAGAAATTTACATTTTTATTAAGATAGGTACGTGAGAAAATTGGTATTTTAAGATGGAACAATATAAGGTTATAACATAATAATCTTATTTAAAAACTAATCTATGTAATTATGAGCGAATATGAAGAAGTAGTTTTCTACACTGTTTGAAAGTAATTTTAATATTACTTTATACAAAAGAGTCGAAATATAAACTATGTTCTAAAAAGATGAACTCTGTTTATCTCGATGGAATTTTTTTTAACCGTAGGAAGAGATAACCTATTTAAACTTGGAAGAACTTTTTTAGCTTCACGCAGTATCCTGCACATAGCGGGGGAGGCAGAGGGAACCTAGTGCTAAACGCCGCAAAAAACTATATATCATATTCGAAATTTAGATAACCTCAAAGGAGCACTACAATCTATCAATAAAATTGTACCATTATATTACCTTTTGGATCAATATAATTTTTCTTTAAAAAGTTTGCTTGTTCAACATAACGACTTTTAAATTCACATAAAAAATGTTTTCAAACTATAAATCTACCTTTATGAAGAAAACTCGAAGTTTAGATTTTTAGTTGTAGATCTAATAAATAATTGAAAAAATATATGTAAATGACAAACCTTATTATTAAAAACGCACTATAATTCTACAGAATACTTATAAAATTACACTTTCACTTAGACATTCTCAAATATCACCGAGAAAAGACCTAAAACGTATATAACTAGCATTATTTGCAAGAAAAAAATAATATGTCGACACCATTCAGTATTCATTGCAAACTGTTAAAATTATACTTACTTACTTACTTCACAAACTTGACCTCAGTATAAATGAGGTGTTATACATAAGTAATTAATTACACTATTTTAGATATGGGAATTTAAGTTTGTTGAATTAATGTTATTTTACGTTACCTAGCAGCGTTGTAGGTAGATACAGATAACCTAGTGTCAAAACACTTTCTTCTCCACTTTTCGCTTGGATTAAAAAAATATTGCGTGTGAAGTGCTAATAGGAGTAGGGAGAAAATATTAAATAATTCCTTTGATAAAAAAGCGAATTGCATTTACATTCCGACGCTGTCCCACTAAGCCACGATGGCCCCAATATAATAATAATTCCAGTTAATAATTATTATAATGGGGCTAAATAAAATATAAAATTATAAATATATTTTTATATTTATAATGTTATATTTTTTTCATTTATTACAATATCAATAATTAAAATTAATTAAATCAGTGCTAATGAAAAAAATATATTAATAAATACATATTATTAATAATAAAAAAAATCTTATTTACATTCAACACACATTCTAGATCTAGATTATAAATTATGACGCACTCATAGCGCAGTGAGCATTTAATGGAACTAAATATTATTATAGGTTCTAGTTCTAGACAAAATGCGGCAAAATGTGTGGAAAGCGGGTGTGGAAAGTAAGCACAGAAAACTGAGTGTCTTGTCCCTAGTGTCACTAATGTGTTTTTGTACCTACCCTGCTACCCTGCTTTGAAAGATAAAGCGTGAAGCAGTTTTTCATTTACTTAGTCTGATTAACACTGCGCACGGCCTTAGGTTACCCCACTGTACGCAAAGTAAAAAAAAAATATTAATATTATATTAATACTAAGGCGTCTGTACCTACCCTGCTATTTATGGGTTAAACCAAAAGTCAAAAATCATCATCATTGTAGATAAAAAGACAAACTTTCCCAATTTCAAATAAGCAATAAAAACTTGTAAAGTCACGATTATCGACTTTACAGAAAAGCGATAAAACAAAACCATTACTTACTTCGACTCGAAATTTTATTATTTTAAACAATTTACGACCGAATCACTCGAGTTTTGACATTAAATTCTAAATAACGATAAGATAAAGTTAAATCCTTAAGGATTACTTAAGTAATTGCTTGTGAATTACATTATTCAATAGATTATATAGTTTTTATTATATACATATTTTTGTATATAAAGCTATTGATAACATGCACATAGCAGGGTAGACAGGGTAGACAGAGGGAACCCAGTGTTAAGATATTAACCGCCGAATTATAGAGCACTATGCTATACTACGTTACCAGAGAGAGAAAAAGAAAATATTAAATATATTATTTCCTCGAGTGGGCATCGAACCTACAACCCGGAGTATTAACAGTCACAGTTTTAATCCTAGCATTTTGAATATATCGTAAAAAATATATATTAGTATCAGCATGAGCTATTCTAAAATAATTACGTTTGTGGACTAACTATTCAAAATTTACTTCAGCATTAAGCTAATATGACTTTCAAGATCAATGTATATTTAGGGTTACCGTACCTTTAAAGAGCTCTGGCTGAGATAAGCTTGAATTTCCGATAGAGCACGAGACCTCCGATTTTTTTAAAGAACCCTCGGTGGACGAGCCAGACTCGCGCTTGTCCCGCTTATTAACAATATACATTTATCTAGTTATAATAGTAACTGTATACATCACAGTCAGTGGTTAGATGCATAGTAATACGCAAAAAGAGAAATAAACCAACAAGTTTGCAGTCTAGTGCGGACTAACGGATATCTATCTGCTCTAGCGGCACAATTGAATCAATTATTCTTATTAATAACTTAGTGAACTTTCAAGTTGAAATGAAAAATACTTATTTAGAAAACGTGTCAAAATTTGATCGTAGCAGGACATGAACCCACTTCTCTTGGAAACCATTCTGAAGTACTTAGCTTTTGTTAGTGTGGAATAATACTTTCAAAATGTCAAATCAAAAACAATTTATAGGACAAAAATAATAAAACCCACTCATATACTATTACAAATTTTACAAAGTTGACCAGTACAGTTCAGAGAGGTGCTTATCCCTATAAGTATCCTTTTCTCTTTATTAAGGCTCTCGTGAAGCAATCATACAGCGTCTGTGTGACGCGACGGTTGTGAGTTCAATTCCCATTCAGAGGAATGAAACGTTTTATATTTTTATTTCCTCGCTCCAGTAAAGAGGCATAGCGGCGTTGAGTTCCACAACTCAACACGCAAAGCCTCCAGAATGCGGCGGAAAGTGGGAAACCGAGTGTCTTAACACTATACTGTTACATGCGAGGCATAACGTAAAGCTAAAAATGTGATAAATTGAGTATTTAAGTGTACAAGTTGAAGCAAGCAAAATAACAAAATCCACCAACAACAATTAAATTCTAAAAACAGACAATTAATAGAAAATATTTATTTTAATATGATTCGTTCACAATTTTAAAAATATTATTTTAGTACATTTCACCGTTGCAAATATACGAGTAGTTTATTTACTTTAATTATCTTTGTTTATTTTCATGTGATACAATTAATGTTTGTCATTTGTTTGGAAATAATTTTTGTTTAACAATATTATATGGAATCAATTATTAGAAAAAAACTTTAGATATGATAGATAGGTTTTCTCAATCGCGTAAAATATTAGAACAAAAAAAAACAAAATCCATTATAAACTTGTAGTTTTACAAATATTGTTTGTTAATGAGGCCAAATCGCCTAGTTTTGGGTTCGATCCCAACTCGAAGAAATGAAATATTTATTTAAATTTATATATTCAGCTTCACTCTGGTGTCGAGGCAAAGAGCAGCGTTGAGTTCCGCCACTCAACACGCAATGCCTCTAGATTTCGATGAAAAAAAAAACGGAGTATCTTAACACTAGGCTCCCCCTGCCTACCCTGCTTTGTGCGAGATACAGCGTGCAGCTGATTTATTTATTTTATTGTTTTTTGAAAAACGATAATAATAAAAGTAATTTATCATTCGAATCTCAATGGGTTTTTACTTACATCACAAGTAATTTTACTGATAATATTAAAATTACAACTTTTATGTTCTTATCTCAGAATGACATTTTGGTAATTTCCTTCATTTATTATATTATGTGTTTTTATCAATTATCTAATATAATAACTGGATTGTCCAGAAATAATAATTTAAACACATCCTATCTCAAAAATATAGTTGTCTGTATATATATTTTTTTTAAGTGTGGGATAAGCTCTTTCGTTTTTAAATATCCGTATAGATTTAATACATTTTTAATTTAGCACCATTTGTTAGATAAGCTTTATTTCTAATAACTGTAATATGTTTTTAAACTTGTACTTATCATTTGAATATTTATATATATTTTTTTAATGTTAAAATAATTTCAATGTTTTTAATTAACTCGACTCTTTTGATGGTTGCAAGAATTGTTTTTAATGTTATAGATTCATTCTCTTTTATGGAACATATCCTACGAAAAGATCGCATCTCCACAGCATTTACCTTTCTTTCATATGAAATATTTTATACATTCTTATGAAATACCCTTGTTACACTGCTGTACAGCAGCGTCAGTACCAACATTGCATTTTGTACGCCAAACGTGCAGCTGTGCTGACGTTTCATCATCTCATCAATGCAGCCAAGGCACCATTAACTCTGTAACCGACAGCAATACACCTTTCCCCATTCATCTCGTACCTTCCATCTCTACTGAACATACTTCCCAAATATTTGTTATTCATGACAATCAAATATAATTTATTGCAAAACAAATAAAATTCTACATAAATGAACATTTTTTTTTCTAATTTCATAATTTTAAAATAGATAGTATCTTAATAGCTCTGTTTATTCTCGGCCCTAAGTTCAAATCACGTAATGTTGGGTAACTACAAGCTGAAGCACCTACTTATAACTTAATAACTTTAAGATATACTTAAGAAGCATTTTTTTAGTATGTAATTCTCTTTTATGGAACATTTTTATGGAAAATGTTATTTAAAATATAGTTAGTACTGAAGTTGCAGGTCACAAGGTTAGCGTGAAACGAAGTAAAATTTTAATGTCTTTCTGATACAGTTATTACCGTCTCTACTTCGCAAAACATAATAAGAGGAGCAGGGGGAAACGCCTAGTGTTAAAACACTGCGTTCCGCCTAATTCTGAATACTTTGCGTATCGAATATTAAATATTTCACTTCCTTGAGTGAGAATCGAACCCCCAACCTATCACGTTAACAGTCACGCGCTTGTGAGCTTATAATAGTAAACAAAAAAAATGAAAATTATAAATCCAGTGCGAAATCAGAATAAAAATAAATATGATTTGGAAACAGCGGTGCAGTCTAACTTGCTCTCGTACTTCGAGAATTGCATTTACAAACAAATTCAATTTTATTAGAGCTTTGAAGTTTTCTATCGAATAAACTATATAGAACTAAATTTAACAGTAATAAAACTTATTAAGCGTGTTTTAAGATTTCGAACCAGATATTTCTTACCTTAGTGAGGAAATTTTTATTTTCGAGTTAGTTCGAAAAATTTTGATATAAAATTTAATAATTTCTGGTTACACACGGCCAACCAATAATTTCATTAAAAGTAGAATTATTTATTTACAGTTTCAATTCTAAATAATAATCAGCTTCACGCTATATCCCGCATACAGCAGTGTAGGTAGTTAAATAATATTGATTTTCAAATAAAATATTGAAAACAAAGTTGTTAAACCAACACGAATACTTTAACACTGCTTATTTACTTTTTTTTTGTAACTGGACTAACGATCTTACTTAATATTTACTCTCATAGTAATGTTAAATATTGCAGGATTGAGCCGTCAGATCGGTCATGCAAGGTGATAAACCAAGAGTGGGTGACAACGAATGGAAGCGACGAGCATAAGATCAGGTTCAGAAGCTTGACTTTAAAGAGACCTACACACTTTCAGTGGGAAACAATAACATACTGGTGATACAATAATGATAATGATGATGTTCGTCATCATTGTCATCAACATGATATGATGGTGGTGGTGGCAATGATGATGTACACGGAATGATTAGCACTGTTAATGCACAACAATGGTTTTTAGTTCAAATCCCTCTCGAAGTCATTTTATATTGGCTTCTTTTCCCAATCTTGATTGGCTTCTTTTTCCAATCTTGATTAGAATATGTTTATCAAACACATCTTTACATATAGTTAACTTCTCACTGACTCACGGTTAAGATTTATATATTTTTAATGAATCTTATCGACTTTACGACCAAGGAAGCAAATTAAATTCACATTTTAAATATATAACCTACTAATAAGTTCCAAAATAATTGTTACTAGAAACAATTTGGTTATTTACGTAACTGTCAAATCAGTTTAAAAGCTCCTAGGGGCTTGTTTACAGAATCCTAACTAGTTTTAAAGTACTGTTGATTTTAGTCCTAGCCGATTGACATGAATCGCCATGGAAACGTTGTAATTTGTTTAAACGTATATAAAAGTGTGGGTTCGATCCCCATTTGAGACAATAGTTACGTATACTAAAATAATTTTCACTTTTCAGCTAAGACAACTCACAGCGTTAAATTACACAACTCACAGCGTTAAATTATACATAATGTCACAAAATCGAGTGGGAAGTAGGGATTACTGTGTCTTAACACTATGTAATATTGTGGGTATAGATATTGTACCGATCTAAACCGTCTAAGTTGTATATGACAGCATTCTATCTGACGCAGCCAAGGCCATATACGTAAAAGATAGTAAGTAAGATAAAAAAACATTAATAAAAGATAATAATATAATAAAAAAACTAATAAATACACAAATGTCTAATATAGTAAAGTTGAATGAAATATGAATTCCTATTATGCTGTTACCGGTTTCCTTTCTAATCACGTGCTCCACACGTTTGAACCAGACCGAACGTGCAATATATAATATAATAATATTATATATATTATATACTTTTTTGTCGCTTTACTTTTCTAATAGTTTTTAAATATTTTCATCAATGGCGTTGAGTTACGCCACTCAACACGCAATGCCTCGAAAATTCGGCGGAAAGCGGGGATCGCAGTGTCTTAATGGGGAAAGTAACCTCTGCATACCCTGCTATGTACAGAATATAGTTAAGGATAAGAAAAAACAAAAAAGAAAATTAATGACATATCTAAATGTTTCAACGCGGCGTTGAACTCGAACTGCCACTCAACACGCAATGCCTCCAGAATTACTTTAAAAGTAACTTATAAGTAGGTAATAAAAATTTAAATAATCTTTAAATATATAATACGTATTTAAAAAAAAAGATTTTTTTGATATTACATTATGATTGAGCAATATCTAACAAATCACGTGTCAAATCGAGGAAAAATATTTTAATTAAATTCTTAGTAAATATTCTATAGTAATAATGCCTTCACTTCCTATGGGTCACGTTACTTCGTTTAGGTACATGGCTTTCCCCTTTCCAAGGTTATTGAAACTATAAAAATGACTTCTTAGTCATAATATTGCTTATATTAATTTATACAGAAATATTGTTTTTGAATTATCTTAAGCACTTATTCTATATGGAAATCACACAGACCACAGCAGTAAGCAGAGAATACCTAGAGTTAAGACTATCCATTCCATACTGTCTGTGTTATCACTGGCCCCAGATTATTTTAAGAAAATTAATGAAAAAATATTTCTCAATTGTTTTACACGTCACGTTGTATATTCATTCACAAATTTTTACTACTAATTAAGATCTAATTTTAATTGCACCGGATATTGAACTCAATACTACCCACCATAGGAAACGAATAAACTATACCGACCCACTTTAATAGGACCATTATCAATTTAATTTACATAAGCAAAATAAATCTAATCGCCATATTAATCTTGATGAATGAAATAAAAGTTTTTTATGGCAACCGACGAAGCTATTAAGAAACTCCCACATTTTACATACGGGGGTATCCTCCAAATGGCAATTCTCAAATTATCCACTGGAGGATGATAATGTTTGCAAATATATATATATATTGTAATTTTGTATTTCCGTCTAATTTGCATGCAAATCTTACTTAATTTGGTTATAAATCTCTCAATTTTGCCATGTAAATAATGTAATACAGTAGAAACTCAATTAACCGGACTTATTATTATCGTTAGCCATTCGGATAACCGAGAATCCGGACAATCGTATCTCTCTAGTCTATTAAAAGCAACAAGTAACATATAAACGTAAATCACGTTTATTGAGAAATTATACAGAATAAAAAGGCTATAATGACTATAAAAAAATGAAATAATATAAATTAATAATAACTTCAAAAACCTACACGTAAATATATTCTACATAAGTACATGTTAAGTGAAACAAATAAATTGGTCAAATCTATTGAACACCTTGACACGGCTACACAGTTAGTATGTGATAAGTGATGGGACACCAGCGAGTGTCGTAACACTAACAATAGGGAGGAAGGTAGTCAAATTATCGGTTAATGGCCACTCGGTACCTATATAGTCGTAATGTCGACCAATGTCACCTAACACGTATCGAATATTGTTTGAAATATTATTTAAAAAATATATAATTTTTCCACTTCAAATTTCAAATCATCTTAAGCGTTAATTTCAAAACTGAAAACGACTAATTTGATGCGTGAAAAATATGTTTAACAACCATTACGTACGTTTAGTGCAAAAAAAATCCTATATAATTATGACAATAGGATAATGACTATATCTCTTACAGAAAATCTATAAATTTTGGAAATTTTAACATTAAAAATATTATTTTCAATAAGTAAAATTAATTTATACATTTATCTATTCCGTCACGCCAAAATCCAAATCTGACCATGTTATATAATAACGACGACAAGCAAATTAAATTTGTTAATTAACCTTTGACCTATCGCACTATTGCTCTATTGAGGCCAGTCGTGGCGCAGGGCGCGAGCGTGCGACTGACAACGCGATACATTATGGCTTCGATTCTCATTAGACGAAATGAAATATTTCATATTTTAATAACCTCGATCTGGTCACAATGCGGAGTGCGGCGTTGAGTTACGGCACTCAACACGCAATGCCCACAGAACCGGAAAAAAATAAAAAAACGATATACGCCTTAATAAAACATATTAGTCGTCAAATTCATAATAATATAATTTATATTCCGATATCTACAATCAATATAACTAAAACCTGCTTAATGCCATATCAACAAAATTTCAAATTAGAATATAATCTTTATTGGGAACGGAAAATGTTAGAAATAATAATATTTTATTAAAACAGTGACAATGAAGTTTATATGTTACAATCCATTAATTGTTATTTTTTTTAATTAATTTAATAATATGCGTCAAGGCCGACGCCGTCGCGGCGCATTGGGACAGAATCCGAATAAACAAAATGGTTGTAGAGTCAATCTCTACATCGAGGAATGATTGATTACATTTAATTCATTTCCATCCCTCTGCTCTGGTAGACAAAATGCGGCGTTCAGTGGCGGACCACTGAATATTCAATGTCTCAAAATTTTTACGGAAAGTGTTAATAGTTTTTTCATTAGGTTCCTTCTACCTACAGCATTGCGTGAAAAAGCGTGATCGAATTTTTAAGCGTGAAGCTGAGAACATCGATCGACATGATCAAACTCTGCCAATCACCATTCAATGTCTCAAAATGATAATAATGTCTAACGTTAGGTTCTGTCTAAGTTAAAAACATAATAGAGTAATAATAGGTTAGTTATCATAGTTAAGTAGATATGTTAAATAAACGAACTGAGGATAATTGCTGTATTTTTGCAATTAAAGTTAAAATTTGAAATTCAAGTGTAAGTAATACAATTGTGTTTTTGGGTGTTTTATTCATTTAAGTGTCAACTTTTTAAATCAATTTAGGCGATAGTGATGCAGGGGCAGGAGACTGTGACTACGCGACGGTTGTGGGTTACTTGAATAAATTTTAATTTATTATAATAATTTATCCATTTCTTTGCTCTCATATGAAAAACGTCCACTCTGCCTACTCAGCTGTATACGGAATACAGTGTGAATCTTAAAAAATAGTTTTTTTTTTCTTTTGACATAATTTGTATTCAGGTTTATTTAAAGATATTTTTTATTTAATTTTTTATTAATAATTCCACTAGTAGTGACGTATAGATACTTAGATAACCTTATATATAATAGATCTATATATTTTTAAACTTTACATTTCTCGATAACAGAAGGCAGAGATAACCAGCCTACTCATAAGGCAATTACTAAAATTTTTCCCAATTTTTTTTAGCAAGTTAGGGGGTGTCGTTGTCGCTGTTGCCATTTTGCGAGCGAGATTTTTAAAATTTTTAAAGTTTTATCTAACTTGAGGAAAGGATTTTTTTCTTAAACAATTTATGCATCTTCCAATAGAGTACAACTCTATAAAACAACCGTAAGCAACCGTATAAAAATTTCAAAGTACCTTGTTTAGTGGTCAGAGCGCGTAGACGATTCCCAAGAGGTGGGGGTTCAAATCCCGTTACGTTTAAATTTATATAGATTTTTTTAAAAAAATATTATTTAATATTTTTGTATAAATAGGAAAAATATTCTTTATTACTAGATTGATTCTTTTGCCTGAAATACAATAAAAAAAAAGTATTATATCTTACAGTCTTAGTGGTTATTACGATAAATATAACATAAGAATAATTAATATGTATAATTAAACCTACAAATAGTCGAAAGTGAGAGTTGATTCTGTACCGGTTCTTAAACTTTAAATAATCTTTTACGCTTTGATTGATATATTTATTAATAATAAATATATAGTAATTAGTGATAAAATTATTTATTAAAATTATATTCATTTGATTTTTAACGTTATATTTATAAACTAGTTATAATTGAAAGCTTATCAAAATTAAAAAAAATGCAATATTGAAAATATATATATTATAATTTAAAATTTTAAAAAATAAACAAAATATAACTTACATATTATATATAATTTAATAAATATCCACATATAAAATAATCCAGAACACAATTAACTAACCCACAGACACAATTTAATACGGCTAATTGAAATTAAACTTATACGAGTATATCGCGAACATTTTCGCTTCGCGAACGCCACAAGTCAATGGTAAACGTTAAATGACCATATTACCTGCTGAACGCATCTTACGTACTGTGCTATAACAAAAAATATAACACTATTCAGAGTAAAATATACTCTATTTCATATATGAAAGGTTGTATTCACATTTAATAATATAATGTAGATCCCCGTCTCATAGATCATTAATTGATCTATAGATCCGCAGTTTGTCGCATGCGTACAATAACGTTTAATTAATAATAACCGTATCTTTTATTTCTTATATGACTAATATGTTAGAAAAGGATCATTTCTTTTTTTTCAAGCAATAATTAATTGTTTATTTATTAAGATTTACTACCGTAACCTACATATGTTGCAATTATTATATTTTAATAATTTTTACAATTAAATGCAGTTTAATATATGTATTTACCTACCTAGCAGATTTTTATATGGTGATTCATTTCTCCTGTCTCGTATAAAAATAGTAGATAGACGGTGAGAAACTAGTATTAAGATACTCGATCTCTCTGATCTCTCTCGGACTCGAGGCAATTGCTTGTTGAGTGTCGGTACTCATCAACACTTTGTCCACCAGGGCGAGAAAATAAAATTAAAATATAATTTATTCGTATTCGTATTTCGACATGCGATTTCGAAGGGAATCAAAATTCAAAGAGTAATTCCGGTTGAAGTAAAGTTATTAAATTTCTTATATTATACTTAGTACTTTTTATACTATACTTAGTTTCTTATACTTACTTGATACTTCCAGTTAACCTAGAATTATGAAATTAGGCACCCAGCATCTCTAAGGTAGTAGTTTAGGAAAATCTGATAACTATACATTTGTGATTAAATCCTAAAAATATAAGCCATAAAAGGGCTGCAAAATTTGGTAATAAAGCCGCTAGTTCAAGTGAATTTCAGAAAAAGCTCGAGACCTCCGATTTTTTTACGGAACCTTTGGTGGATTAAGACAATCGGTTAAGGTACTTCCATTCCCTGAACTTTTGAGACATGTTTTGAAAAAATAATTAAGAATGTAAACTGCATTCTTTTTAAGGAAAGATAATCTTTTTTCAATTCACCCTTTGCCCGTTTGCGTGTGTTGGGTGACAGCACTCAAATCCGCTTATCTTACTGAGCAGGGAAATATAAATTATGCACTTCTGAACTGAACTGAAATCAAACCCGTAACTACCACATTTACCATCAGCTACATTACAACATAGAAATAACTAGATACATTCTATTTCTATAAACAAAAATTATATTATTTTAAGACAAACCTTACGTGCGAATCCATAGATCACCTTCAACTTACGTCCATTAGAAATCACTCATTTTATGACAGCAAAGTCCTTAAAGATGTCGTAAAACCTCTTTAACGTTTTCAAAGTAAAATAAATATTGATAATATGAAAATATTAGTTTTAAATAATATTCTTGCTCACGTAGTGTACTGTCATGGAGGTTTATATACTTCATGTTTTAAAGAACATTTGCGTCGTAGTAGTTATTTCTGTTAAAAATAATACATTTATATTTCATCTTCATGCGGAATATTAAGACACTCCGCTTAATATTGTTCTCTGAATTCAGATACTATACTGGTGTACCATGAATATTTTTTAAGTATATCTATAATTGTGAGACCGTCGTGGCACAGTCGGACAGCCGTGGGAAGTGGGTTTGATTCTCACTTGGGAGATTGAAATATTTAATATTTTCATATTTCAAACGTTCCTCGCTCCGGTTAAAGTGAAATTTTGCACAATTTTTTTTTTAATTGGGGCCACACAATATGCAGGAACAATAAAATATAAAGTCTAATAAAACAGGGTGCTAATATGTGAAGAGTGTCTTTTATCTCCTTTGAACACTCTTCCAATTCTTCACTTACATTTGATATTCCTGTGATGAATTACAACATACCTAATGTTACAGGATCCCTATTATATATACGGATAATATATTTTTTATTTATTTTTTTACTTCACGCTATATCCTGCACTTAGACAGAAAGACCTCACATAGTAGGGAAACGAATCGTTGCGTTTTGTTTCGTTGCCTGTGTGCCATTGCCCGAGTAAGAATCGAACCCATAACCAACCAAGATATTAACGTCCAAAGCATGTGTTTTATCATTAGGTTCTCTTCCTCTCTTAAATTATTTAAAATATATTGAAACAAGTATAGCTATCGTGGATTGTCAAGTCAACTTCACCTGTATATTGCCTCTATACAGTAAGCAGTGGAAGCTATTTGTATACAAGCAAATAATTTGTTTATAACTATTCCCTCAAGTGGAAATCGAACCCGTTACTATCAAGATAACAGTCAATTAGTCCCTCAAAATAAATATGTTACTCTAAAACTATTTACATTTTCTTTAAAATTTATCTATTTAATCAACATTTTCTTACTACCCACCAAAAGTGCAATAATATAAATTTGTTATTCAAATACCTGTCAAATGCCCAGATAAGATATACGAAACTTAGAAAGGTTTTTACTTGGGTCTTTGAGATTATCATGTGACCCTTTTTATAAAAGCCGCCTATACCCTCCCGTTCCTTCCTTTCCGTCAGGTGGGAAATGAAAAGATAAAACAAAAGATAAATAAGATAAAAGATACATTTCTTTAGGTTGTAGGTTTAATTCACACTTAAGGAAATAAAGTATTATAAAAAAATATTTATAATAATCATAAAATTTCTAACAACCCTTACGAGGTATTAACCCTCACATAATTAGAAATCGAAATACACCATAGACTATGAGGAAGGTCACACCGTGGCCTCGACAGATCGTACATCGATGACGTCCACAAAGCCGTTGACGGAACTACAGTACACGTAACGTACGCGGATGTGCGGGTCCTTGGCGTTTTTTTAAGGTCCTAGAAGCAATTGTAAAAAGTGGTCAGTGGATTTTATAATAATACTAGCTGCCTACACGCGGTTTCGCCTGTTTCAAGTTATTGTTTTAGTATAGCCAAATTAGACAATGTCTTATTTCGAATTTTGAATTATGTCAATGAAGCTATCGAGGCTATATTGAGGACTGTCATGGCGTTAGGGCACACAGTGGTACTGTGAAACCAATTGGTTGTGGGTTCGATCCCCACTCGAGGAGATAAAATATTTATTTAGGTGAATATTTCCATTTCTTCGTTCTGGTGTCGAAGTAAAGCTCAGCGTTAAGTTCTGCCATTCAACTCATTGAACTTAATGATTTGATAATTGTGTCTAATATAGTAGAACAGTAACACTCATTACTATTGATTCAGAACTCTAAATACGTATACAATATAAAATTTGGCCGTCGTCGCGCAGAGACACCTGAGTGTGATTGTAACGCAACTGTTGTGGGTTCTATCCTCACATATTGAGTGTCAGAATTTTACGCTGTTCTTTGTCTTGATACCAGAGCGAGAAAATAAAAACAGTTCCTTCTCTCGAGCAGGAATCGATCCTACAGCCGTCGTGTTTACAATCAGACGCTGCGTAGTACAGTCACGACAGCCTCAAATACTAGATTATCTACCAAAGTCACAAGATGTGTAAATGCGTAAAGATAATAAAAAAATCTTCAAGCACCTATAGTAAGTATCTTTATCATTATAGAGATTTCATTATCTTATCTTAACTTTTATATTTTAAATAAACAAATTATAATACCTTCATATATGTACATAAATTATCACAGTCGGAAATACGCGGGGCAGTAAGTACACTTGCATATAGGTTCCTTGGGAATTTTTATGAAAATATTATCTGTTCATGTCAAATATGTAAGAGATAAATTATTAGTCATCTAAACTGTCATAATATCCGATTGCACGGCCTCGGGTATCGCCTTTTGGCATTACAACGCTAACGCTAAGTACACTTCAAGGTGTCTATTTGTATGCACTGAGCAATACAGAAGAAGAACATTTGGTAAATAACATATATATGAGATAGATACAATTAATATATGAGATGTGGATGTAAACGCCCTAGCTTATGGGTTCGAATCTTACTAGGGGAAATTAAATATTAAATATTTTAATTTCGACGTCTTCGCTCTGGTGTGAGCGCAGCGTTGAATCCCTTAAGTACGTAATGTAATGTCCAGAATTGTGCGGAAAATGGGAAACAGAGTGTCTTAATACTTGGTTCTCTCTGCCAGGGTAGGCACTGTGTGTGATATATAGCGTAACCTTTTCATGTGCGGCGTTGAGTTCCGCCAATCCATACCCAATGCCTCCAGGATTCAGCGTAAACGCAACGCGACCACGGGGGCTGCAGTATTTTAGCACTAGACTTCCTCTGTCTACCCTGCTACATGCGAGATACAGCGTGAAATTGATACAAACAACTTTCAAAAATGTAAATGATGTAAAACAATCTCACGGGATTAAATATGCCATAACAGGATGGCAATTAAAATTCTCATGTAAGATTTACTCAAAAATCGTCGCCATGTCGCAACTCTTGGCGCCAACATTAATATGTAAAATATAGAATACACTATTGTAAAGGTGCATTCATAAAGAATTATTTTAATAGGATTATTACATTTAAAGATTTATATTTTTAAATATATACTTAAAAGTTTCAAATCCTTACTATTACTAGAATATTATTTGGTTTTCTTGCTTATGCACTACGAGCGAGAAGAGATGACACACAGAGTTTCAAATAAAATGTTCAAATTTAACGTTGTATTTTGTAACGACAACAGACAAACATAAACCGCGATCTAATATAACGATATGTAACGAGTATAAAGTTTATAACGACAGAAAATATTGCTTACTAGAGAAAAAAAGTTCTTATAATATGGAAGGTATAACTGGTTGAAAATCTAACATGAGAGAAATATTCATATTTATCAATAAAATTCTTTATTTTTACATACGACATAATAAAAATTTGTAGTTAAATATTGAATAAAAATATCTACATAAGTAAATTAATACAGTCGTTACTCGCTCTAAAGTTTTTCACCGAGGTTCTCGTTGAATTTCGAGAAATATCACTCATTTTTCACACAAACTTCACAAAATGTTTTCTATAAGCTGTAAAATTTTAAAAGTCTATGCCACTTTATAATTTTTCTACGCACATACATAATCACAAATATGTATGGGACCATCTTTTTATACTTAAGAGTAAAAACTTCGATAAAGAGAACTTACACCGGTGTAAAAAGAACTTAATAGTTAACAGTATGCAAATTTTTAAGTTGAGACTTAAGTGTAATAAAAAGTGCTTAAACTATTATGAAACTTGAAACCAGTGGAATAATTCGCGAACAATAATCATTTAAGTAACCGCACAGCGTTTGCGCCGAGTACAGTTCAATAATTTGTATAAAAAATATGTAATATTGTTAATAAAGTTATTTATCTTATATTTTTTTTTTCGAATAACTGGTTAGGCACATGGAACCTAGTGTTAAGACACTCCGTTCATGATTTCTTATTAAATAGTTTTTTTTTATTTGTAGTAGATGAAAACAGCGTGAAGCAAAAAAAAAAGATTTCTAACCAAAAAAATTGCAATATACAAAGTAGTCCAGAGATACAACATTTGTGAAATAGTAATATAATGAGCCACTAGGGAGAAATAGATCTCGGTAGGTTCTAACTAAGCTATCTATAAGTTATCATAAGTATTTTTACGTTCTCTACTTCATACTGCCTCGTACAGTAGAATAGAGCCTACTGTGCAAGCGACGGAACTCAACGCTGTGTTTTGTCGTATTACCAGAGCGAATTGGTAAAAATAATTAGTTTCGTAACGTGAAAATAGAACCCACTACCGTCGTGTTTATAGTCAGATGCTGTGCTACGATGGCCTCATAAATGCATAAACACTACAGTAAACCCAGTCAATCATTTCAGAAATATACTTTAGATCTCTATTAGGTAATTCACCTTTATTTACCTCATCACAAGAAAAACTAATAATTATTTAACAAATGAATACCTAATGACATCTAGAATAAACATTGGCAGTCGGCAAATCTAAAACACAAGGGATTTCCGATGAGTACGCGATCAAGTAGTGGAAAAACCGTGGGGTCTCACTTTAGGTTATGTTAATATATATTCTATTTAACCACCTTGAAAAAAAGATGTTATTATATATACATTTTTGTGATATTGTAAGAAAGACATAATTTTTGAGAAGGTTTTACTATTTATTTAGGCTTCCAAGCACGCACATAGCAGAGTAGGTATATAGACAAATAATCAGCTTCACGCTGTATCCCGCACGCATGTTTATACACTCCGTTCCCCATTTTTCACCAAATTTTGGAAGAATAGCGTATTGAGTGGCGGAGCTCAACGCCAAATAAAGAACTCAATATCAAAAATGATACTTTTTTATTAATTTAAGCCATAAGCTCTAATTCAATAAATATATTGGGTATTGAATAGCTGTATTTTGTGTTGCCAGAGAAGGGAAATAACAATACTTTATTCCTGCAATATGTGGAGCTCACAATCATGACATTTACGTTTGACTGTGTCCCTTGGTAGTTCCCCTGCGGGATTACAGCCTTTTGTTGATTTATATAAAGTTTCCACTTAAGTTATATCATTTAAGTCGACTACAATGACATTAAGAAAGTTTTAAAAGTAAAAAATAATATATTTTTTTCACTTTACGCTGTATCCCGCATATAGTAGAAAAAGCAAAGAGAACCTTAGGTAAGACACTCTATTGCCCACTTTCCATTGATTTTAGAGGCGCCGCGTGTTGAGTTGCCGAACCAAACCTAGCACTTCGACTTGTTACCATAGCACATAAATTAACACCAATTCATTTCCCCGAGTGAGATACGAACCCAAAACCGTGGCGCTTCTCGTTACAGGCTATGCCACTGCGCCACGTCTTCCACAATACAGAGAGTAATTTATTAATAAAAGTATTTATAGTTATTTACATCCAGAAAAATCTTAAGAAAATAACTTTAAGTCCTAAGACTACGTGACTGAATACCTTGCATTCATATTTTCCAGAGTGAAGCACGTGACGAATACAATTAAGGAATAGCGCTATAATAAAATAATCACTAACTCACGTAGATACGATAGAGATGAAATAAATATGGCGGTTATGCTGATACGATGGTCGTAGATTCAAATAACACTTGTCTCGATATCTGGAGATAAGTTTGATAGTTTGAGTAGACATAAAGAAGAATTCACTGGTTTTCTTATATAGTATAAGTTCATATAATATAAGTTATAAGAAAATAAAAAAAAATAATAAGCACTAGCCTACCCTGCTTTGTGTGAGGGGTGGGTGAACTCAAAGCCGCGGTTCGCTTAGATACCGCGATTAGAGCGAAAAAATTAAAATATAAATTTAAGCGAATATTTCATTTTCTCAAGTGGGGATCGAACCCAGAATCACAGTGTAAAAGCGTGTTAATAATCACTTGCGCCCTGAGCCACGACTTCACGCAATAGTTGTCTCCAGGATGCAACATTGCAGAATGATCTATGTAGAATCCAATGATATCATTGTGTGACATAAGAATCTATAATAATTCAACGCTCGCTTTGTCTCCAAGTCACGTCGTATTATAATTTGAAAAGCGAAAGTTGGCTTAGCCATATTTAAAGAACAGTTGCTTGAGAGTTACAAAAAATATTGTTAAATACTATTTTAAAAAGGCCGTCGTGACGCAACGGTATAAGGGTGTGACTGTAACGCGACGGTAGTGGATTCGATCCCCACTCGAGGAAGTGAAATATTTACTGACGTTTATATTTCCATTTCTTCGCTCTGGTATTGAGGCAAAGCGCGGCGTTGAGCTCTGCCACTCAACACACAGTGCCTCCTGAATTTTATCATATTACGGACATTAAGTTCCCCACTTTCTGCCATATATGGCGTGAAGCTGATTTAATCTTTTTAAATTAAATGTGTTGTCGTTACAGTATTCGATCCCTATTAAAGGAATTATTTTTTAGCTTTTAGCCCCATGAATAGCAGGGTAGGCAGAGATAATTGGGAACCTACTCTGCCTAGCCTAATATGCGAGTTATAAAATTAAAAAAAAATATTTAAATATCTGGGTGATGACTTAAGACTGATGAGAGTAAGGTAGAAAGGATTGATGTTCATATCATGTTTTTGATAAGCAACGTGAGATTACCACTTAGACAGTATGTAGTAGTGCATTAATCAAATAGATGATAAACGAGACATATCTGTGAAATATTTGTAAACATATGCAAAAAAGATAAGATATTCGATTAAACTGCCTCACACTTCACGCACAATTTTTTTTAATTTATTCTCTTGTTTTTTAATATTTGCTATTGTTTTTGGTGGTAACAGAAATATATATGTCAACTGTGAAAATTAATAATGAATAGGGTCCCATTTAACCCCTTGGCACCTTAATAAGATACGAAAATAAATTTCTCCGACCCAGGATTGAACCCAGAACAGTCTGTAACTGTTCCAGGCTACAAACGCGTCGCTCACATTCATTCATATTAGGTACTTAAGTGATAATAGACGTCCTAAGTGTACTCAAATTTACGATCGTTAGCCTAACTATCGTAAACACTTAACAGCAGACAAAAACATATTAAATCAAGATTTTTTTTTTGTTTCTTGTCAATAGATTTTCTCTCCAGGAACAGCTAAATAGATAATGAAACTGACCGTCTTCGATGTATAAGTAACTTTGAATAACTTTACAATGATATAGCCGTCGTGGCACAGCGGCACAGTATAAACGCGACAATTGTAGGTTCGATTGCCACCCGAGTGAATAAAATATTTTCATTTCTTCACACTGGCAAGAATAAAAAAAAAGTGGCGAATTTTCTGCCCTCAACACGCCCTGTCTTAAAAATTAAACGTAAAGTAGGGTACGGAATTTTTAAAACTGTAGTAGGCTTAATGTATTTTTATTGTCAGTCGACGTTTGTATTTGGAATATTATTTTAAGTACTACCCACCAAGCTACATTCTCATGAATGCCGTATAATAAATCAAGTTTATGTAGCGGTAGAAATATTTATTTAAGGAAGTTACTCCTGCTAACTTAGAGGATCTCGTGCCACCGAGTTTGCATAAAATCTTCTTAATACACGATTTTCTTGCTTAAATGTTGTAACTTAATGTTTGAGATAATTGTATTACTTTCACAGTACTTGAATTGACTAAAATAGTCTTCTATCTATTGTCTATCTTGATTATTCCAACTACTGTATGAATTTTATGGGTTATTTTATTAACTGAAATTTTTTATACAATACGAACAGGTAAGCATTGAATTCTTCAAAACTTCCAATTTTCAGAGTAATATTTAAATTAGAACATATTTCGGTACCTACATAAAAACAAACAAAAAAGGTTGAAAAGTTCTTTAAAATATTTTAAAAAATATTTCTACGATGAACGTAATAAAATAGGTTTATAATTTAATTAAAAACTATATCTATATAAAATTCCATTAAAAGTTACTTTATATTTTTTGTATTGTATTGTATTATATATATATATATATTTATTTCACTAAAATTCACAAACTTTGAAATGACCTGAAATTTTTTCACTTCACATAGTCTGAAGCGTCATCCACCCAAAAGGGGTTGAATTCTAGAGGACCCTTCCTTTGTACTCGCTTACATTACATGTACAGAGAAATTTTGTGAAAAATTTCAAGTTCCTAGATTGAGTGGTAGAGATTTTACATTGATATTTCAGTTGCTTTATGATTTTTTTCAACATTTTTTTCAACTATTCCAATAATTCTGATATCATGTGACAATGGCCGAGAGGCCGTTGTGGCGCAGTGGCACAAGGGTGTGACTGTAACGCAGAAACCTAAAATCAAGACACTTCTGTTTCCCACTTTCCCCTGAATTCTCGAGGCATTCCGTTTTATCTACTTAGGTACTTCATAAAGATACTTATTATATATATATTATCGTTCACGCTACACATTTATACATACAAAAGTTTAAATTAGAAACAAAGATACAAGAGTTAGGACACTCTGTCCTCCATTTTTCGCCCCAAATTCGAGATATTGTGCGCAGCGGAAACCAACACCGATCTTTATGAGATTAAGAGCGGCGTTGAGTTCCGTTGTCAAACACAACAAATAAAAAAATATATAATCTTATCAACGATCAGAAATCATATCCTATTAGATTGTATAGAATAATATATTAGATAGAAAATTACACATATATGTATTTATTTATATTATTATACAAAGTAAACAGTATATTAAATGTAAATATAACTAATTGGCATCGTATTCAGAACACGAGTATACATCATTTAAACGAACGAAAGTCTTTTATATTTTTAATAATATAAAATTATTTGCACGCCTTTGTTTGCCGATGTAGCAATTACTCTAAAAAGTTAAACATAATTTATTTTAATTTGCACAATATCATATGGCGTGCGAATTCTTTATTACTTTTAGCAAATATTAATTTTATTTATTTTTTATTTAAAAAAATCAACTTTACGCTGTATCGCGCACACAGCAGGGTAGGCTGAGGGAACCTAATGTTCAGACACTCAGTTCCCCACTTTCTTCCGAATGCTGGAGGCATTGCGTGTTGAAAAATTGAAACATGATTATTCATATGTATTGGTTTTGAGTCCAGAATATTTATGTAGAATCAGATAATATAATGAATGATTCGATGGCCTCAATAACTAGTTTTGTATAACAATCCTTAAGGGCTCAAGCTTATGTCACGTGTCACAACAAGAATCAGATTTCATACTATATACGTTTTTGAATATCTAACCCTGTATTCAGTACATTTATTATGATTATATCAAATTATAACGTTTATATCTTTGTTTGTTAATTGTTCTGTCTATATAGTCACACAGTTATTAGAGTTGTAGTGACGCGGCACAGCGTCTGGCACAGTGGTTGTGAGATCGATTTCCAGTTGGAGGAATGAGTTATTTTAATTTTAAACCGACTTCTGTGTAAAAAAGGTGGTCATCAATTCGACTGTATTATTTTTTTATGTTTGTTACCTCGTAATTTTTGACTGAGTGAACCGATTTTGTTGATTTTTTGTTATTTTTATTTAAATGGTAGTGCGTCCCGTGTCGTCCAAATTTTTTGGCCCGTTTCTGCGAATAATATCTATGTGAAAATCACATAAGTCTTAAATTTGCATTATGTGCCTATGTGTGCGACAAATGGACGAATAACTCAATATCACGCCCACCAATACCAATAATTCTTTTTTTTTTATTTGAAAGGAAACACTTTTAAGATAGTTTGGTGAAAGTTTGGTGAGGTTCCGTTTATGGGATCCAGTCCGAAATTGAGAAAGTTTGTTTTTTTTTTTGTAAAAAGCACCACTTGTCTAAGAAGCATCCTTTTAAGGTCTACTCATCATTAAAAAGCGTAAAAAAATTTAACAAGAAGAAAAACCGACTTCAAAGAACAAACTAAAAAGTATAAAATAATTTTACAAAAATTTTAGAATTATGAAGTCGGCGTCAAGCTAATGCTACAACGACCTTACTACAATATCAAATTACTAAACCGGTTTGTATATTATATAGAAGAAGAACAAATCACTTCCGTTTCCTACTTTCCGTCAAATTCTGGAGACATTGGGTGCTTAGTGGCAGAACTTAACGCTAGGCTTTGCTCTTTACGCCAGAGGTTATAAAAGAAGATTTAAGGTATTCTGGTGTATTATATAATCTACATTTATTATAGAAAAAATGCTGTAATGTCTACTAGAGGTAATGGAGGGCTCCAGACCCACCATATCTACTTAATTTATTATTAAATAAATTCCATGCTTAACTTATTTAAGGTACATTTTAAGAAAAAAATACTGTTATTTCTTTACTATAAGAAAAAAAATAATGATAAAAAAAATTACTTACCTAATTTCAAGTTATGATCACATACATAGCACCACATAGGACATTTAATATAACACATAATATAAATTTTCGTCTAAGTTAAACTGAAAATGACATGGCAGGTAAGCAGATGTGACTGGAAACGCGTCTAATTTGCCTTTTAAAACGTTACCTCGTTAACATATTTAAGTGGGAGAAAATTAATATACCTAGAACCTAGATTTAAGACACTGTTCAACGCGCAGCGATTAATTTTCGAGACACTATTAGTTTTATCGAAAATCTCAGCTAATAATTCATTCCTGTATGGGAATCGAACCCACACTGTCGCGTATATAGACACACTATGCCGCAGCGTCACGACGGTCTCAGTAGTGTTATTTTTATGATGTAAATCTCAACGTAGCATATTACAATTTAATGACCATTATCAAGTGAACTTGGCACCTAATAACATGTGGATTTTGCCGCAAATATAGTCGAAATTGTCGAACTTGGCCACCATTTTCCTATGTTTTGAATGCTTTGATAGAGTTGAAGCACTAAAATCCAATTATAATAAATACATAACGCTTGTCGACTCAATTATCAACTCCGGTCGGATTAGGAGGTTTGTTCAGGGCTCTAAATGGTGGAGGCTGTCACTCCTGACTGCACCTAGGGTTGATCGTTGTCAATTTTAATTGAAATAGCTATCAAATCATGCTTATAACTTGGTTTTTGTGATAATACGAATGAATAAAGAATTACTATTGGTCTAAAGACCTCTAGGGTTACAGGTAATAAAAAAAAATGCTGTATTATTCATAGTATCAAATTTGACTATAAACTTTACGCTATTTCTGTATACTGGTAATAATCTAGTATTATGACACTCCGTTTTCCACTTTCCAAATTTGATTAATTTAATTTCGCTCTGATAATAAATTCGCTCTGATATAAACGAGCAACGCGCAGCGTTGAGTTCCATCACTCAACAAGCAACGTGTCTAAAATTCTTTGATACATGGTGAAGTGAAAAAAATCGCTACCTATAATTATAATCCCCATAAGCATTTTCTCATAAAACATATCTGTTAACACATAAGAAACTTAAGTGGAACAAATCTTGATATATTCTCGATTTAGAATAATTACCGTTACAAATACCGTATCGACGTAAAGTATTGTAAATTACACTAATTAACTCGTTAGTTTATTTTTATCGTCGTTCCAATATGTAAGAAATAACCAATGTTGCATATTTAGTTTTTATACTTTTATGACGGCACAAGCTATAGCGTAAGCGAGCAAAATGAAGAAAATTCAGCGGAAATTATGGAGAGTAAATGATATTTCCTTTGTAAATAACTTCATATTTGAAGTATAGAAATGGCTACAGTAAGTACTCAGGATCGTCGAGGTTTATATGTAGGTTTTTGAAATAAATTTAACAACTAAATGCTCAGTTGTAGACATAAAAATATATATTAGATTAGGTTTATTTTGTAGAAACCATTCGTATCTTTGAATCATTAATGTTAATTTTCTGTAATTTATGAGATGACAGATTTCGCCATCTTAATGTAACAACGCGATTTTCAAATTTGTGTTTCATATTATTTTTATTTTTATTATTCCATAGATAACTAGTTATTGAAGAATTATATAGCATGGTGCAAGGATGCAAGAGTGTGACTATAACGTGATGAGTGTGGATTCGATCCCGACTCGGGGGAATGAGGCAGGTATGTATATATTATTTAATTAAACACGAAGCTGATTTAATTTTTTATTTAAAACTAGAATAAAATCCTGACCATGTATCATATATATTTACTTCCTACTAAAAACATAGAGAGACGCGTGGCGACGATCTTATTACGATAGTATTCTATGCCAATATCTATACAGACTCCCATATAAATCAGCGTGTATGCTCTATCACGGCTAGCCACGTAACTGAGCTTAGTCAATTGCACAAATTGACTGTAAGTATAATGTGAAATCATCTCGACATTCCTCTTGATTCCCACGTTCGGGATTTAGTGTGGGTGGTTAATGTTAAATGAGACACATTTGGTTTTAAAAATCTTGGCAAAAGTAAGGGAAGGATTAGGTAATTTTTTTTTTTAACTTCACGTTGTATCCCGCATTCAGCAGGGTAGCCCTAGTGTTAAGTCACTCCTCGTTTGCCGCTGATTTGAAAATTTTAAATATATTATTTCCTCGAGTGGGATTGGAACCCACAACTTATAGCATTGACATTCACATGCGTCTACATAAGTACATAGATAAAAATGATACGGAAGATAGTTAAAATATTAGATATAGTCATACATATACATACACTGCTTCGATCGAATATACACATATACTGAATAGTTGATCGAAGATACACTCTATGTAATGTCTAGTGTATCTAATGTCAGAACGTAGTGTTAAGACACTTTGCTCTCCCCTTTCTAGCAAAATTTTTAAGACATTACCTATTTACCCTGTTCCTGAGCAAAGAAATATAAATCTTAATTTACGAATTTGTGAAATTGTTTAAGAGAATATTAAAAATTTTCCTAGTAATATATTCAATGCATGTACAGATAAACATCGAAACCCAATCCCGCACTATAGATAATCAACCAACTAGAATAATACGAAAAAACGAAGAAATTAATTCAATAATTAAACAAATAAGGCCGAGTTATATACATACATATTAAAAAATATATCTACTTCTATAAAAATAAAACCTATTATTTGTAGACAAAACCGTGGGACCACACTAGTGAGTTAACAAAAGGAATCCTATTACAATATCTTGAAAACTTATCAAAAGACCTTAGAGCTCTTATTAATATCAATGTCTCGACGTCATTCAAGTTCATTGTTGAGTCTTTCTTGTTTTAATATAGTTTTACCGATAGCTTCAAATGCGATATGATAAGATAACACTTTAGTTCTTCAATATATTTTTCATAATGTTCATGAATAATTGCTATCTAGAATGTCAGAGGCTGGGGCGCAAAGAGTGATCGTAAACGCGACAGGTTGTGGATTCGTTTCCCATTCGAGGCAATTAAATATTCAATATTTTTCATTTTATCGCATAAAACGAGACAAAGTTTTAATTATTAACTGTTTAGGGAAATTAAAATTATTTATTCCTCCAAATAAGAATCGAATCCACAACCATCGACAGTTAGACAACGACGGTCTTGATATAAATAGAAAAATCTATACTCTCTCGTATTTTCCTCGAGCTGTTACAAAGACCAACCTCCCATAGGCTTACATTCATAAATAGCTAACTAATTGAGTCTTATATCACCTACGTCGCAGTATTGTGTGGTGATCAGAGCAATTGATCCATTGTACCGCTTGTTACAGCATAATCTGAAGGTTATCCAAATTATATACTAAAATACCTTGATTGATGAGGAGCTGGAGAATCGTAGCCGTATGGCTGTATGAATGAAATATAGAGTATCGGAGACCAGAATAGCCGAGTACACAACTTCGCTTGCGAGGACTTTGAAACGTAAAATCCGATGTTTTTCCGTTCCCTTAGAAATTTCGGGAAATTTATAGTATTTGTCTACACTGCTCTAGTAGAGTATCGACTGTGCGTTGTCTGTCAGTTTCATTTTAGCTTCATACTGTATACCGCACATGTACCGCGCATGGTGAGCAGCGAAACCTGCGATCCTAGTGTTAAGACACTCCGTTACTATCAAGACACTTTCGATTTTTGAACTTTGCCTCGTCACTAGAGCGAGGAAATGAAAATATTATATATTTCTTGTCCGCGAGTGGGAACCCAAAACCTGTCGCGTTTACAGTCGCACGCCCGAGCTTATTGTATCTAAAATATCTAATAATTATTTGATATAATCAAAAAGCCAAGGTTTTCTAATATCAATCATTTAACGTAGTATAGGCATATTACCAGTAAAAAAAATATATGAAATATTTTTTATATTGACTTGCCGTAGCAAAATGTCTGTTAGTAGTCTATTCAACGAAAAATTTGAGAAAATACCGTGAAAATAATTCATGACTCAGCCATTGAATTTTGAACAGATCGAGGACAATGAAATCAGCTTCACGCTGGATACAGCGTGAATGTGCGGGATAGTAGTGTGCGGGATACCGCACACTACAGGGTAGGGAGAGGGAACCTAGTGATATGAAAAATGGAAATCGAGACCTCTACTAAAAAAAACTTGAATATGTATTAATATATATTCCATAATATATTCCATAATTTTATCTTAGAAGCCATCGTGGCGCAAAAGAGCGTTTACTGGATAAACGCGGTACTTGTGGGTTCGATTCCATCTTGGGGCAATGAATTGATCCCCTGTTCTGTTATTACCGTATGTGGTTGAATAGCAGCGTATTTAGGATACGGGTAGGAAACGAAGAAAAAAGAAAACACTCCGTTCTTTTTAGTTCTCTTTTTCCACTCTGGTATAGGAAACAAAACCTGAAGCTGAATAACATGTCATCATTTACAAAAGAAGAATAATTATAACGTATAAATATACAATGTGTACTCGTATGAATGAATAAGCGAATGACCACGACGGTCGAATGTATTGAAATCCTATTCAATTTTAAAAGCTTTCGAGTTATTATTAAATTTTTATATGAAATTCCAATATTTTTATAATGATAAATGTACGTATAAGTGATTCTCAAATTAAAATATTATAACGTTATATAGCTAAAGTTATAAATTATATTATAATTTACATATACATATAGTTACACATAATTACTTTGAATGTTAAAAGAACGAGGTAAAGTTTTAGAAGTCTAGTAAAATAATTAAAAAGTCAAGAATTTTAAGTATTTAAAATAGATCTTTAAAATGTATGTAGGATACTTCAAATCGCATACTATTTTGAATACGTGACACCAGATCTTGCTTTGAACCTGACCGGCACTAACATTTGTATAAGCGCTCATACACTACGTTCTTCCTGCATAGATATGCTAAATCTAATAAAAATTAGTTTATATATACGAGAAACGCTGAACAAATCAACTTTTTTATACTATATACATCGTTATATACATCGTGGCTCAACAGAGCAGCGTCTATCTACAAGATATGATGTTTCGAGTTCAGAAGTCAAAGCCGTGCTCGTCACACAGTGTCTAATTTAGACGTAAAGTATAGAACGGAGTGTCTTTGTCATAAGTCTATACTTATGTGAATAGTGTGAATTTCATTAACTTATGAATTAACTGGATTCCTAACAAAGTAACTAATTTTAAAAAACGGTAATGATAACTCTATGTTCCTCAGTAAATATATACAAATAATACATGAAGCATGTGATAGATATGTTATCTGATATTATGACGTCACTTCACCCATTTTGACATTCTAGATATTTTGTAAATCACACTCTCGCAATGAAAATGAAACTCCCGAAAGTGGCCTAACTCAAAAATTGCAAGTTTTTGGAACTATCATATCGAAATAAGGTTTCTATCATCAGTCTTAGATATAGAAATCTAAAGATATAGAAATAATTTCTATATCTTTAGAATATAAATCTAAAGGTATAGAAATTTTGAGTAGAGGCATATTCTTTCTTACGGTAATATACAAAGATTTGATTTTGTCTAAAAAAAGTTCTGAAAATAAATGTAAGCTACATATAAATAATACTACATATAACAGGGTTGTATATAAGTTGAAAAAATCATACCTTGGTAGAACAGTCGCTGTTGATATGTGAAATTTTCTCAAATAATAAATGTTAAACAAAAATAATCTAAACAATCTAATTACACGTAGCTAGAGGCTATCGAGAAACGGAGTTTCTTCTTGAAAATTTTCATCTTCCTCTTCACAAAGGGATCCACTGTGGTGATAACTATTACTTGTCTCACATAAAAACAAACTAAATATATCTCGGTACTTGTAGAGCCAGGCTTTAAATTTTGGATTCACGTTAAAAGGATATACCGGTGTATTATTTATATTGAAAGATTAGCCTTTTATTGGTGTAATGCGTAAGGCATGCCCACGCTCGCGCGACGCGACTGAGCGATCCTCTCGTACTCAAATATTCGCCTTAATAATTTAAGACCGGCACGGACTGTATGATATAGGGTTTGTATGTGGAACTCGTGTCACTTAGTGTACGCTGTAGGTATATTACATCCGCAGGGATCCACATGGAGATGTTACGATGCACGGACGGTTCAATTTATTTAATTTAATTTATAAATTATCTTATTATTTTTGGTGGATTATTTATTAAAATTGGTTGCTCAATTATTTTAGGATATTTGGTGATTTTTCAATATTTTTAAACTATTTAGTTCATATGGTTTCGAAGTGGCGAAATATTTATCCTACTAATATTATGCAAGAGAGGGTATGTGAAGATGTATAGATGTTTGTTCCACTTTTACACAAATACTACAGAACAGATTTTGTTGAAAATTAACAATAATTATACATCATATATTATAATAACACATAAGATACAATTTGTGTAAATATTTTGTATAATTTCGGTCGAACTTTTCGACTTTTCGGTAAAATAGCAAAAATCGTATAAATTGTCGCACAGTCTCGACATAGGATTAATAGATAGATTCATAGTGTAGTAGCCCTACAATTTTAATGTACACTTAATACGCCTACTTAATAAATTTGTTCGGTCAGTTCCTCCATAGGATATAAGACGCTGTCGAAAAGAAATGCACAGCAAATTGTATTTTATCGTGAGTGTGTTTAGAGACTGAAATTGCAATATCGTCTCTAATTATTGATTGAATGAATCGATCGTCTGACTCTGGACGGAACACTTATAATTGCATTTCATATAGATTTTATTGAACATATATGTATGTAGTTTATTACAATCCTATTAGCTATATGATTACATGTGAAGTTTAAAAATTATATTAGAATGTATTAGTTTTCTTTGGAATTACGATAATAATATTCTTATGTATATCCTGACTATAGCAGGATTGACGGAGAAAAAGCTAATGTTAAGACACTCCGTTGTACACATTCTTTTCTAAATTTAATTTCGTTGCAGCGTGATTCTCCATAATATAAATCGAACTCATATCATTCCGACAGTCGGACAGTCGCTCACGACGTCACGATATTTGTTTTTTTTTCTTAATTTCTTAATAAAAAAATGTTAAAATATATTTATTTTTGAACCTCGGTGATTGGGTATATTAGAAGCAAAAGTATGTAAAAATAAATTTTTTTTTACATACTTTTGGAAAAAAGTCACTGATTGCTTTATATATAGCACTAACTAACGATTAGTGTTACGACTGTGCAGTACGAAATTCATAAATTTAAATAACAAATATGAAAACTCTATGAAAAAATTAATGTATTGTTTTCATTTAAGTAGAGAAAGATAACGTGTGGCATTAATTTCCGGCACTGAACTGAAAATTGGGTTAAAATTGGGAAAGTGGAGTGTCTCAGCACTAGATTTTCTCTGCTTACACTACTATATATGGATTATTGAGTGAAGCTAAAAAAAAGATCAAAACTATAGCGCTTAGAAGAAACAAACATGATATCTACACTCATATCTTTACGATGCAAAAAGATAACTGTATAAGGCCGGATGGACTTTTGTTTTACTTCGTCGGCATCACAGGAACTACACGAGTTACAGATGCAAGCACTAATTAAAGTCGAGTTAGATCATCAATCGTATTTAATTTAAGTATTTAATACCTATTAAGTTATATTATTATAGATATAAAATTTAAACTTTTAAAGACATTTTTAAATAAGAAATTTAAAAAAGTTATTTTTAATTTTAAAGGAAATGGATTTATCCATTTTTCATAACAAAACTTTATAATTTAAATAGATAGATTTTAACAATTTTAATAATTTCAATGACACTATTAATTTTGTTCTAAACAAATTTTATAGATGACAAGAAAGAAATCCTTCAATTCAAAAATTCAGAAAAACGAACACGCAGCAAAACTGACTAAATAGCATTTAACAAAGAAACAAAAAAGACTTTTCCAGATTTCCAAAATCTAGTCACAGGCTAGAGAAAACAAAATTTCAACGCCAAACTCCAAAATTTCCAAAAAAAGCTCGTTTAAAAGGTTTTCTATTCAATAGAAGTGATTGTAACAACAAAATATACTGGACCAGTTGAAACGTAGAAACTTTTTTTAGTAGTTAGACCGTAGCTTCTGCGAATTCTATTTACCGTCTGTGCTGCTCGCAGTTCGAAAACTCTGCTTATTGAGCATGTTTTATCAATCAAAGCTTAAATTAAGGTTCTGTTGCAGTTTGAATTAAGAATAGTTTTGTACTTTGTGCATTTTCAATCCTTTCTGTTGAGGAAGTCACGACGCGACGTAAGCGAATATTGTTAATAAATAATAGAACGAACGGAAATGTCGAATAGAGGAGGCATTGCGTGTTAAGTAGAGGTAGTAGCTCAACGCCGCTCGACATCAGAGCGAAGAAATATAAATTTGAATAAATGTTTCATTACCTCGAGTGGGGATCGAACCCACGACCAGACGATTTTGCAGCACAATAGTGCCACAACTGGACATATAAAGATGTTATATTTGTATAATTGTATAATATCTACATTATATTATATATTCATGAAAATCAGAAATGTTTTTTTTTTAATTTTTCTTTATTTTTTCATACATAAACAAAATTACAGATGTTTTATATATTTATATATTATATATAAATAGAAGCATCGCTATTGTGTATGCCTACAGACGTAACCAATCCAAGTAAAGTATACTTCCAATATATGTATGTATATTTTTATATAGTAAAATTTAATTTTAAATCTATAACTTCAATCAACTTTACTATGCAAATGCAGAAACCAGTTCCAATATTTATTTTATGCGTCCACCATTTTTCCTGGTATCTCTTTTACTTTGTAGGACTTTGAAACACAGGACTCATCGTAAAGTTCCCGGATTGATACACCTTGTTCCTATTTGTCGAGCGATATTCGAAGCCATAACTTACATATTTCACAACTCTATTCAACAGAGTAGTCATATCTGTGTATTAAAAATTGTTATTTTCTTTTAATTCCAATTGGCTTAGCACCAAAATTTCAAATATTACAGTGGGTGATGCGCGTCACTATAAACGCGATAGGTGGGTTCGATTTCCACTTAGTATTTTCATCTCTCCGCTCTGGTGTCCAGGCAAAAGGTTATGTTAGTGTCTTTCACTCAACAATGCCTCTAGAGTTTGGTGGAATTGAGTTACGGAGTGTCTTAACACTGCAGAGCGAAGTAAAAACAAAATACAGAGCTCTGTTGGTAGAAATGTAAACCGATTTTATTAAAAGGAGTCCCTTCCGCCACCCACTATAGGCAATAAAAAAAGTAATTTTCATTTTTATATAATTGGTTTAGACTATTTTAATAATTGAACATATTTAGCACTAACTTCTAGGTGCAGCTTCGCCCCCGTGGTGTGGAAATGGAAAAACTAAAAACTCACTAGAACTCTCCAAATCCAAATACTTTTTTCAAATGGGACCAGTGGTTCCCGAGATAAGCGCGTTCCACCAAATTTGTTATTTTTCTAATATCACTAAAGATGTTTCATAAAATAAAATTTTAAATAAATAAATATAATATTTTATTAACCTATTTTTACCCTTTAAGTTAGATAAAGACTGAAGCTTCTCTTTATGACAAATGGACACGGTGTTATGAAATGAATACCTACTAAGAAAAGAAAAATTAAAGTAATTCTTTTATTTTTATCCATTCAACTAACTTTTGTTGGACTTAATAAGGTTTTATAAGGTATTCCGGAAGAATGTAAGGTTATTTTTATTTAAAATTATAACTTACAAATTCAGCTTTTGTTACAATTTTCCTATGGAACTTTTCTTTTAAATTGATTTTTAGTTATAAGAATGTGACATTGTAAAATATTTTTATCTGTAGAAAAATATACAACGTGGTTGACTTAGGTCTAAGTTAATCATAGTGTAGCTGTGGAACTTTGGAGTTCAGGATGTAAAATGGAAAAACATTCTTCCCGTTCCCGTAGGAATTATGATGAGATAGAATTAACGTTTTTAACCTAGAATGGTATAATATACCTATGTATATTATACCTTTCTCGGTAAAATCAGATGTAAAGAGCTCGACTGTACTCCAGTTAATGCGGGATACATGGTTTGTCGAACACATTTCGGCGCATTACGAGCACTCAATTCAATCCAAGTTCTAAACTATAATTTACAAACTTGAATTTTACTACCTTTGCTTTATACTGCACTCGGTGAAAGGAAACGGCGCATAAAGTGTTAATGTTCAAACGTCATTGCCCATTATAGTTTATGATGTGAGAAACATTATATACCGTACATACATACATACGTACTGGTATATTATAATAGTAGGTTTTTTTCATTATTTATGGTTTTTTTTTGTTACTTCAAAAAAAATATAGTAAACAAATGATATATAAGTAACTGCATTTTGTTGAGATGTTAAATACAAACCATTATAAACCTTATGTTTAGGTTTCGTTGATATACTTGCAAACGCAAAAAAGCTTGTATTTTTAATGATTATAAAAAATAACAATGTAAAAAATTTGCTAAAAATACATTATTATATAATAATTATATACAAAACAGTGAGCTATAAATAAAATATGCAGCTTCAAGATGTCACACCGTTCCCCACTTTCCGTACAATTTTCGATACATCACTTGTTAGGTGGTGAAACGAAACGCCACGCTTTATTCGAAAACGAAAATTCCCCGAGGGCTAATCGAATCTATTACCATCGTGTTACAATCAAACGGTGTAGCACTATGCCGAATAAAGGCCGAATAAATAAAATTAACTAATAATAGTTTAGCACTCAATAAAATCGAAATGTATTAATGTATATTATATATATATCAATGGTTCAATTAAAAATGGTAGTTAAACTTACCTTATTTAACGAATTCTTTCACAATTATTGTACCACATATCAACTCGCATACGATTAACTATAACAACAAACAAAACTATTCGTAAAATTTGCAAAATTTCATGTAAATCCGACACAAGGCAACTCGTTGTTTGTTGGTGTGAAGGCTCTTTAAAATATATCAACATCTTGATATTATCTTATCACATCATATTATAATCGACAACTACTAAGATTACATTTAACATAGACTATCATTTGTCTGTCCTTATATATTGTATCCATTTGTCGTATCCGTATCTATATTGTATCCATTGTTTCTATTTTTCATGTCCCTACTATTTAGAGTAGAGAAAGTCAAGACACTCCGTGACATCCGAACAAGAAACATACCGGAACTAATAAATACAAATAGTTACAATATTATAATCATTCTCCTCAGTGGCTATCCAGCCATTGCGTTGCAGTCATACACTGTAATAAATAACTATAATAAAAAAAAAACAAACAGACAAACAAAATGAAGCCATATTAATTATACCATTTCTCCTAAAACGTTGAATGAGTGGCACTCACAGTGTAAGTCTTGGATGAGATAAGATAGAACATTTTGCATGCCTATTTTATTTTACAATCTTAAAAATGTACTAAAAATTACATAATTATTTACGTCAAGTACTTATTTTGTTTATATCACAGGGGGCATACGACAACTGTTACAGAGTTTTATCTTCTAAAGATAATAACCATATCAAGACCAAGGATCTAGAAATTATTATGAAGTTAGTTGTGTAGAGCTCACTTTGCACATACAAAGTAAAGAAATGTAGAAAAAAATCAGTAGTTACGTTTTTATATATATTTTCCGGAATAGCCACAATAGTTTTGTTTATATCTTTCCTTTGTTATTCATCGTGCAATTTAAAGATCTCATTAGAGTACAATTTAAATTAAAAAGTTTTTATATATCCCTTGATAGAGAAACACAATGGACGCCCTCCGTAAAATAAGATCAACAAATATATACGAATTTGGACGCTTAGCTTAGTGGTCTTAAAACTTGGAAAGCTTCAAAAGATGCGCGGATTTGAATCCCGCTACGTTCAAATGATTAAACGTTTTCCAAAATAAATATTTCTATCCATAGTGTGGACTAACGGCTTAAAAATTTTAAAATATGCAGGAAAATGATCGAAACGATTTTATTATAAATGCACCTCCCAAAACCAGACTTAAATAAATTAGACATTTTCAAAATTCATCACTTGCTAAAAACAAATAATGATATTATATAAAAAATTATATAACTGTAATGTTAAATTGTAAATATTTTCAAATGATGAAACAAAATCTAGAGAAAACTTTGTGAAAGTTTCTTTGATACAAGTAAAATAAATCTCTTTTATATTTCACTGTTAGACTGTAATTAATGCTGTTTGTGGGTGGTTTTATGAATAAAGTAAACCACGGACGACTATGTTTTTAATTTAATTCCAGAGATCCTTAGTTGTAAAAAAGAAAAATATAAGGTTTTAGTGCTTCCCTTAAGTTGCTATGATAAAACTAAAATAGTGTTGTAGATCGAGCCCTACGGTTTTGAATTGAATTGCCCTGAATAATTGAATAGGTTTTTTAGCTTCACGCTGTATCCCGCACTAGAGTAGACAAAGGGAGCCTTGGGAACCTAGTGTTAAGACACTCCGTTCCTATTAAGACTGCGGAGTTCTGGAGGCAATGCGTGTTGAGTGGCGGATCTCAACGATGCGCTTTACACTCAACAAGGACGTGAAGAAAAATTGTTAAATATTTCATTTCCTCAAGTGGGAGTTAAATCCACAAATTGAAATTTAAATAATAATAATAATAACTATAATTAATAAAGGACTAATTTTACCATCGAACAAAAGTAAATCTCTTGTATGAAAAAAATTATTTCATCTTCAAATTCAGACCCAGTACATGTTCTCAAGTACGTAGTTATTATCTAACAAAATATTAAATCCATGAATCTTTCATCTATTTGGAACAAAATTCATATTTTCCATAAGACATTTTATGTTAATATAAATAAATGAAAATTCTTTCAATGATAACGTCAAATACAAAAACGATTCGATTTCTTTATTACTTGAAATCAAAAAAAAAACCTTGTGAAGATAAAAAGCCTTTTCACATTTTTGTCCTTTAAAGACAATTGTTTTTTTTTCGTTCCGTTCGGTATTCTCCATGTAAATCTTAATGAAATGTATTGTCTATTAGATGATGGAAGGCCACGCTTTGCTTTGTTATATAAACTCAAAGTCGTGGGTTCGATTACCACTTGTGTCACAAATCAATTAATTAAATGGTTCAATTACGCCGAGAACAGAAAAAACCGAATATCTTGACAATACATACATTTGCGGAATAAATTAATAAACTAATATAAAAAATATTTATAACGTCCGTATTTCCACTTCTTCGCTCTGGTGTCGAGGCAAAGGACGGCGTTGAGCTCTGCCACTCAACACGCAATGCCTCCAGAAATCGACAGAAACTGGAGAACGGAATGTCTTAACACTAGGTTCCCTCTGCCTACCCTGCTGTGTGCGGGATACAGCGTGAAGCTGATTTTTTTCATATAAAAAATACTGGGCTACTGAGACAAAACTAACGATAGTTCAATTATGTAAATCCGTTAAATGGTTCTGGAGATATGAAGTACTAAAAAAATATTCTT
This sequence comes from Heliconius aoede, assembly GCA_037355905.1. Taxonomy (NCBI): domain Eukaryota; kingdom Metazoa; phylum Arthropoda; class Insecta; order Lepidoptera; family Nymphalidae; genus Heliconius; species Heliconius aoede. Next base: position 905,754 of record JBAIZZ010000150.1, read on the forward strand.
TATTATACATAAGATACGCGCGAATATGATTTGCAAGAATAATAGATTAGAAAAGATAGAATAGAAAAGTAATACTTACGAAGATAGCTAAGTGTCAAAACACTTCACACAATAAATAAGCACTTATCATACTACTATAACTATAGTGATTGCATGTCGTAACATGTATATCACTTAATTGTGAGCGAATACGCTACTTATATAATTTTCTTTAGAATATTTAGTTTTTATTTAGAATATTTAGTCAAGATAGTCGAGTTAGTGTAGATAGTAGTAGTGTGAGTTAAAAAAAAGCGCGTGAAGCTAAAAAAAATTGTAACCAACAAAAAATTTTTTTAATGTAATCGTTTTTCAACAGGCGGTAGTTCAAATCCCACTTCGCTTAATTTTTTAAATGTATGTTTTCTGTTAAAATTAATGTATGTTGTATGTACAGAACATAACTTATCTTTTAATTAAGTCGGATTCACCTTTAATTAAGAGGCTCCTTTGTAAGAACAATTAATGAAAGAGCTGAGGGTCCAGTACAATAAATTTAATGTACGTCTCCGTCTAACACATTGTTTTTATCATTTTTTGTCTTCGTTTCTTGTTCGTTGATGTGAAAAGTCTATTGAAAAGTTTAAGTTTATACATAGTATAAATAATAAGTTTCGTTTTTAAAAAATCTTAAAACTATCATGAACATCGTATAGCACATGTGTCGACGTCTTAGATCTTAGACTATTTCAAGATAAATTTCGTCAGATCGTCAAAAGTCTGCTGTAGACTGCTGAATAGATTCTTTCTTTTGAACAATACGCATAAGTTCAGAAAACCTAACACCATCGCGGCCACGACTTGAACGATTGATCTTACTACTGTAAGCTTTTTTAAGCAGACTAAGAAGACATTTAAACTTTCGATTTAATGGGATTTAAGCCCACAAATCAAAGATCTCAATTTTAAGGAACACACCTACCCGCTATGATTGATCAAATATTCGTAGACAGATAGCATCAAATGGTTTATTAGTAGCGAACAGTATTTTGATAAAAAATAAATTATTATGGACTAATATTTTTTCAGTTTCACTTTCCTGTACATTTTCGATTCAAAATGCAATAAAATGTTTCTAGCGTGGCCGCGTAATGGCAGGATCGCGTGCGATCGCTCGTCAAATAGAGCTTAATAAAAAAAAAAGATAATTTTTAATTTTTTAATATTAGCTTCCATGCAATGGTGCAAATGCAAACAGTATTCTGACAAGGTCGTATCTATCAACAGATCAAAGCTAGCGAAACAAATAGTTTTAATTAATATAGAGTACTTTTTCTTAGTAGTTCAATTATTTTGAATCCGTTAATTGGTGATTTGCTATTTTTTTTATCTGATAATGTCTAGACAAAAAAAATTCTGTAGTGCCAGAGGCTGGCTAGTCGTGGCAAACAGAGTGTGGTTGTATGCGACAGGTTTTGGGTTCGATTCCTACACGAGGAATTGAAATATTTAATATTTTCATTTCTTAGCTCTGGTGTGAAGTTATGGTGTTGAGTTCAGCCAATCAACATGCAATGTCTCCAGATTTCAACAGAAAATGGGGAGCGAAGTGTCCTAGGCTCCCTCTAAGCTACCTATCCTGCTAAGCGGGATACAGAGTAAAACTGAAAAAAAAAAACTTCAATTTAGCTACATCTAAAGATAAAGCAAAACTATTTTAACACTGATTTATAATAAAAAACTATTCGCAGAACTAAGCGACGGTATAAAAATGTTCTTTGCACTTTATATTTTAAAAATATGCATTTCCTTAAGAAGTTCACAAAGTAGGTTTCTTATAACGTAACGCTCTAATAAATTTTAATCTAGCAAAATCTTGTTCCAGCTGCCATAAATAATAGAACAAGAGAATAAAATAATGACTCTGTAAATTGTAAAAATGCCTTTTTATAAAACAAACCCATTGAGTTGTTCATTGATCGCGACTGCGGCTTTATTTATAGTCAAATAAAAATAATATATATAAAACACACTACGGCTAAGTGTTACTTAAAACTATAATGCAAATTAATAATAGATAAAACTTCTTAGTTATTAGCTTGGAACATAACATTCTATTTTCTTGTTGAACTAAGATATTTTGTTAATATAATTATTTTTAAGGAAAACCACTAACTAACGTATTGCTTAGTTCACAACCCGCCAGGTTCAATTTTTTATAATTTTTTTAATAAGTATTTTTCTTTTCTAAATGTGGAATCTTTTTAAAAAATGTAAAAATCATGCGTTAGTTAGAAAAAAAGAAATGGTAGATTACTTTATAAAAACAACCCAAAAGCACTTAACGACTCTTCAATCAAGAAAAATCTCTCCGGAACCTTTTTTTACCTTATTTATTTAAGTTGTTAAGAGATTTAAATATTATAAAATGGATAAAACTGTAATGAAAAAGTTCTTATATTCGCTAACAACATACAAATACATATGAAATTATGAATCTTATATATGTATGTCAATTAGTGTTTTTAAAAATTTATATCGGTACAGTAAAAACTAATACAGCTGTTGCTTTTAACATATTCAATCGTGCTCGAGTTCTACTTTAGATGACCAAAGAACCAAACTGCCCACCAACCCGTAGAAGCCAGAGCCAGAGCAAAATGTTCAAAAATAAGTGCAGCTATAAATCTATTTGGTGTGCTCTGATATCTTTGACTCATGTACAAATAGAGCGGGCAGAAATGAAACTCTTTTCTTTTAGTGGTCTATGCATGGGCTCCAGTACTCCATAAATCCGTTGCTAGGGCAGTTATTTCCGCAGTCTAACTTAGTCGTCATTTCAGACTCGTGAAAGCAATTAAGAATCACAGCAATTAATTAGATTATATTGTGCTGCTTGTTTCCATTAAGTTTATGTCTTTGATAAGTTAGTTTGATAGTTAGGCTCCTCGAAGATACGAGCTACATAATATATATGTGAAGCGTTATATATATGTGAAGCCGCAAAAATTTCAGGTAAATTCAAATAAACGAATGATTTCTGTACTTTTTTCGTTTTTTATTAAAGAATTTACCTTTTTTATATTATAATAATGTGTAATTTCAATTTATGACTTACGGTATGCTAAAGTGAATTTACTACAACGGCAACATTCTAAGAAACGTCAAAGGCTTGCGTGACATATAGTCTGTAGAATGTATCGTATTTTTCGTCAATTTTATTTAACTAACAAAAATTTCATGTAATGTCTTTGTTTGATAACGCGGTATTTAATTCAACTCTTTACGAAGCACTGTATCTTCAAATAGAAGATACACTAGGCTTCGCCAGAAATTTCTTCGAATCGTGCGTGTCGTCTTTGCCGATCGAAAACTTGCCGAAAACCTTCGTGAATTTGGGCGATCTGTCGTTTTACGAAGAAATAAAAGCTATATTTTATTTTAATGAGTTCCAATTTTTGTTATTAAAGACTTTTTTCCTTATTTTACTGTTCACTCTACTATTAATCGTTATTTCCTGGAGAGTGTATGGGAAACGTATATCTGAACGGTTTATGAGGCCGGGTAAGTCGCAATATCGCTTTGTCTGTGTGGCAAACTTAATACTTATATGTATTTTTTCTTTACTAACTTATACTTACTTTTATGTTTTTTTTGTTATATACTACAAATTGCTATTTCAGTTCAGTGTTATTTATTGCATAATGCAGTGAACTTATTGACTCATAACTGTATTACACTCTTTATAATATACATAAACAGTGGTCCATTACATACTTACAGCAACATCTGCAACAATAGAACAACTTAAAGAAAGTGTTTCAAAGCTTAAACTACCAAAAGAGCACACACCTAGAATATAAAAAATGGCAGATAAAATTAAAAAATTCTTTCAAAAGAAGAAAATAGATGCTAAATTTAAGTCAGCAGGGCCTGGCCACAAATTGAGTGATGCTACACTCAGCCAGTCGTCAAATACATCTAATGTATCTAGAAATGTTCCTGTTGTCAAAAGATCAGGGTTATCGGAAGAAAGTAAAGTGGCAGCTGAGGCAGCATTATCAAGATTACAGTTAACTAGGGAAAATCCTGCTTTCAATACCTCTTTGGCCGCTATAAAGGTATTTGATAAAAACTTTTTAAGGTGAAGGAAACATTGTCAAGACATACTTGTGATCAAAAGAGTTTAGTCAGTGCTGAAACTCTATGCCATTTTTTGTCCTTTTACTGAGTGACGAACTTATATACATTTTCTTGCTCTGGTATAAACAAAAATTCATTGCCTTAAGTAGAATTAAACTACAGCTATCATATTTACAGTCAGATGCTGTACTACAATCCTATGACAGCCTCAAAATACATTTCTACATTGTTCTCATCTATTAAAAAATCTCTTTTTGACTTTCTCTCTATTTTGCATTGAACAAAATGACTTCATTTTCAAATTTCCAACTTATATAATTATGAAAGCTACTTAAAAAATATTCTGTGTTTTCCATTATTGATAAAGATTAAGTATTAAATTGCATAAAAACCCACTACACATATTCAAAATAATGTTATCAATATTAACAGTTGATATATAGTACAAAGTAGTAGCTGAGTTAATGTAAATTCCCAGCCTGGGGAAAGTATTTTTCTTATTTTGTTATTCGGTTCTCATCACCATTTTCCACATACTAAGAAGCTAAAAAGTTACACATATATTTATTTTAACTTTTTACAGGCACAAGTAAAAAAAGAATTAGAAAACGAAAACGCATCTAATTCTAAAACTTTGAATGAACCTAAAGAGAAGGAAAAGACTGAATCGGAGATTGAGATTCCTAAAAATTTTGCCGCCTCAGGTGTTTATTTCAAGTAAGCTGCTTAATTTGTTATACAAATGACTTTACATTGGTTTTTTAATTTCTAGTAGTAATTCTAATTTCTAGTAGTATAAATTAATGAATTGTCAAAGATTATATGACAATTTCCTTGCTGTGGAGGCGTGAGAATTGTTAAATCAAGGCCTCGACAATTTGATACAAAGTGAATCATGGAGTGTCTTAACACTATTTTTTCTCTATCTATGCTGCTTTATGTGCTTTATAAAACTAATATTTTACTATTCTTAATGTAAAATAAAATGCTATAAAAATCTACATTGTACTGCACAATTTAAAAACTTAAAAAGTAAAAAAGAACAGTGTGTGATGGTTGTGGGTTCAATTCTGTTTATTGGATCTATTACAATGTTGATGGTGCCTGATGTTGCCATTATTATTTCAGATGTCCCATAATAAGTAATGACATTTTGCCGCGGGATGAATGGAAAAGGAATATTAAAACATTTTTATATGAACAGTTGGAAGAAGAAAGGGGCTTGACCGCCTGCCTTATGATACACTCTTGTAACAATTTTAGGGAGAAGGTAGATATTATTGTTTAATCATTTTTTATATTAGTTTCGTTAATTGATCACTTTTATTAACTGATTCTTTGCTTCACTGATTAAAAAAATTAAAGTTTTTTTTTGAAAAGAAAATTTAAATAGAAGCAATTTTTCAGTTTTCATTCAGCGCATTTCATTTCATTTCATTCATAAAGTTCCACCACTCAATATGCAATATCATAGAAATTCTTGAAAATTAGATGGAAAGTGAGGAACTCTGCTGTGGACGGCATTCAGTCAATTTTTTGCTTAAAACATATTTTAATTTTTTACAGGTGGAAGTGTGCGTAGAGACTTTGTGCAAATATTTAGAGAATATTGTAACTCATCCTGAAGAAGAAAAGTATCAGAAAATAAGAATGTCTAACAGGTATTTTGGTTTTTTTAACAATTTACACTTCACTACCTTTTGTCTGTGGCTAAGAGTACTGTATGACAAATGACACATAAAACGAATAAATAATTATATTAGCCTACAGTTCCTTTTTTGCCTCAATGCCTTTCTTGATAAATGGAGTAAATGAGACAAAAAAAAACACCTGTTAAACCTGTAGTTCTTGAGATTAGCACACTCAACTAAACAACTCTTTGGCTTTATTATATTGATATAATACAAATTTACAGATTTAGATAAAACTAGTAATATATTATTATATTATTTTTTATATTTAATTATTTCAAATTAATTATTATTTGTATATAATTAAAATAACATACATGCTATGTTATTTAAAGGTTTTATTTAGTTTTACAGTAATATAATTATAGCAGTTTAAGCTGGGTTAATGTTATTGCTAGTAATACATAAAATTAATTGATATTTTTTTTTTCAGGGTTTTCATGGAAAGAGTGCAACCTATAGAGGGTTCTATGGAATTACTAATAGCTGCTGGTTTTGAACAACGGAAGTTACTTAATAATGAAGGCAATGAAGAAGATTTTCTTGTTTTTGTTAAAGAAAATGTACCGTCTGTTGAGAGTTTGGTTGTAAGTAAAGGTTATTACTAAGTAATAATATAAGTTATTTTTTATTTGTGTATTATTTCCACGCGTTTTTTTTTATAAGCATGGTAGCAGATAAAATTCAAGACAATGCGTGTTTAGTGACGATACCGGACTCTGCGTTTTGTGGTGTCAGAGCGACGATATTATATTTTTGTAGCTTCACCTTATATCCCACAGAATAGGCAGAGGGAACCTAGTGTCAAGGCACTCCTTTTAGTATTTTTCTCTGAATTATGGAGGCTTTATGTGTTGAGTGGCGGAATTCAACGGTACGCTTTGCCTCGACACCAGAGCGAGGAAAATCAAAGTATAAAATATTTAGTTTAAAGCCACACTCGTGCCCTACGCCATTACTGGCATTTGCTACCTATACCTACGAGTATCTATGCTTATATTTTATTTGGTCCTAACGTTGTAATAACACTAAAACTCCTAAACATACAATATTTTCTATATCACATACAGATTTTAATGGAAGCGCTACGTTCAGCAGAGCCCATACAATTAGAACTGGATAGAAACCTTCAAGTGTTATTGCCGTCTCAGGCAGCTAATAAAGTGCAATTGCCGCCATCTTTCTACGCTCTCACGCCTGAGGAGTTGAAGAAGGAACAACAGCTGAGGTGAATATATGTTCTTCACGCTGTATCCCGTATATAGCGGAGTAGGTAATAGGAAGTTAGTGTTAAGACACTTCGCTGTCCAGGGGGCCGATAATTATCGAGATGTTGCGTGTTGTGTTTCGGAACTAAATAAAAAAAGTAAATCATTTATTCTTTTGAGTGATAATTGAACCCACTATTTCTTCAAACATTGTCCCACTGTGCCACAATGGTCTCAAATATAGGTAATTTTTTTTTAACATAGAGTGTACTCTATGTCTCATGCAGCAGGGTAGGTCAAAGATATATAGCATTAAGTCATTTGATTCCCGCTCGTTCATTGTCGAGTAAATGACTTTTTTTTTTTGCTTTACGCCATATCCCGCATATAGAAAGGTAAGAAACACTTGACAGAAGACAACCGCTAAATTCTCGTGTTGAGTGTGGAATGAAAATAAATAATTATAATAAATAAATATATTATTAGTTAATTTTAATGTTTTTCACACAGAGCTGAAGCCATAGAGAGAAGTCAAATGTTACGCACTAAGGCTATGAGGGAAAAGGACGAGATGCGCGAAATGCGTAAATACAAGTTTGCCATCATCAGAGTACGGTTTCCCGATGGTATTTTATTGCAGGTCAGTTAGTTTTGAATTATTATTTTATATATATATATATATTATATTTGCTAAAATTTGTCTTCTTTTGGCAAAAAAATGTTGATAAATCTTTGTTGTAGTATAGAAATTTATTGAAAATGTGGTGTCTTAACACTCGGTTCCCACTGACTAACCTGCTTTACTTTGCGGGATACAGCGTGAAGCTATTGTTTATTTATTTTTTTAAAGATTTGTATATATTATATAAGAACCAGAGTTAAAATTCTTGCGGTTTGTCCAGCCACGCAAAATAAAGTTACTCTTTATATTTAGACTGTAGTCAAATTTCAATGGCGTCATATGATTTTAACTCGTAAAAAATCTTTTATAATTAACAACAGAACGTTACTCTTTTTTTTTTACTCTTTTACGCTGTATCCCGCATAAGGTGAGTAGGCAGCGATAACCTGGAAACCTAATATTAAGACAATCCATTCCCCACTTTCCGTCTAAATCTGGAGGCATTAGGTGTTGAGGGACAGAAATCAAAGCCACCTTTTGTCTACCCCGAGTGGGAATAGAACCCACAACCGTCACGTTTTCAGGGAATATAAATACATTGACTTATTACTTTTCTTTTAATTCCATAGGGCACGTTTTCGGTGTACGAGAAATATAATGAAGTACACGAATTTGTGCAAGAACACGTAGAACATGGCGGCTTACCTTTCGTATTAAACACGCCTACTGGACACAAGTTAACAATTGACGAAGACGCGAATAAAACACTCGTAGACCTGCGTTTAGTTCCGGCCACCATTCTGACATTTGCGTGGCACAGCTCCGTCGCCGAAGAGATCAGCAATAGCCCCAATAAAGATGTCTTTTTGAAACCAGAAGTTATGGTTTTGGTTCAAGAAATATAATTTGTCATGTTGATTGAGACTGTTTTATTTCTTTTAGTTAGATTTTGGTTTGGAAAATGTATGAAAAATTCAAGTCCATGCTATTTTTTTCAAGTACGAACTTTTCCTCGCTTAAAAAAAATGAACATAGAGCCAAGGCTAATGTAATATGAATGTTTGTGATAAAGCGGCAAGTGGTTAATAATAATAAAAATTATTTATTTTTAGCGGTGTCGAAAGTTATTAATGGATCGAATAGTGTATTTTATTTTCATCGAAACAAAATCGATAAAATTATCGAATAAAAAATACTCTGTTCGATTTAGTTTTATGATAATATTTAACGTCCCTACTAGTAATTATTAAAATCTATATTATTATTATGCCTTATTTGTTAGTTGGTATATACAAAAATAATAAGCATTTATTTATTGAAACGTAACATTAAAGCATTCGTTTCTTATAATGTAGGAAAAGAAATATCCACAAACCAACTCAATTTTATTGAATTTTAATTTACTAAAATTTTCTATTGCAGAATGATACTGTTAAAATGTACATACAAATTCTTGTTACACACGCTTCTTTCTGTACATTGGTTAAGAAACAGATAATTTTCACATTATTTAATGATTTCACTTAATCATTATTATTCACTTTATATAGATGTCGTCGTGACACAATGGTAAAGCATCTACATTCCTGGGAGAATAAATAATTTTCATTCCTTGCTCTAGTAGCAAAACAGCGCGGCGTTAAGCTCCGTCGCGTATCACACAATATTTGGGGGAAGTGTATTATGAATAAGTTCCCTCTGTTGAGTGTTTACATTTAAAAACTTCACTAATACATAAAAAAAAAATTCCTCAACGCCTATGCAATGGGCAATTGTAGTAATAAATATATGAATTTATATTAATTATAATAAAAGCATGTATTTACTCGTATGTATGTTGATTTAATTGCTTTTAAGAAGTTTATATTATTTGTATATTATGTGGATTAAATATAACTAATGTTAAATTTCTTTGTTTTATTTTTAAATTGTATGTACAGTGTTTTTGTCAGCACCACTTCAAACGGATCCACAGTTGTGCTTTCATTTCACTACTCTTTAAAAGTCTAATAGAATTGTAAAAGAAAATTTCCCAAAAATGAAAAAGTGATTTTATTAAACAAAACAAATTATCGTAAAATAAAACGCCATTTGTTAAGGACGCCGCCGCACACCATTCACGACATTCCGAAATCGAGTCGTACATATTGGCGGCAAAGTGCAGTTTTTCTTTCAGCTTCATGCTATATCCCGCATACAGCAGGATAGGCAGAGGGAACCTAGGTGTTAAGTTACTCCGTTCCCCACTTTCTGCTGCTCGTGTCTTAGCTGTGATATCTTCCTGGTAACTTCCTGAACTTCGCGCATTGTGCATAAGAGAAGAAAATAATCAAAATAAATTAAATTCCAAAAATCAAATCTACGCGCGCAGACATCCAAAACTAACTTTAGGGTGGCCACAACTCGTCGACCACACTGTATATAAAAAACAGGCCAAATGTGAATTGAACTCGCTCACGAAAAGCTCTGTACCATTAAATATATAAATATTTATTTTATTTTTAGTACTGACAACAGAAATACATCATCTGAGAATACAAATAATTTAACTGTCTAACACAGAATACATCATTATGTATTCTGTTGTCTGTCTGTTTGTCATTACAAACAGACAGACAAGCAGGAAGCATCAGTGAAAGGGGGTCCCGGTTCCCCCTGGGGAATGGAACACTAAAGACTAACGATAACCTCGCGATCATTTTGCTCTGGCAGTTTATTCTCTATAGTAACAGATTTAGTGCAATCTTCAGTTTTATAAATGCCGACGAGACGATTGGACACTTCGAACATGTTGTACCTTAGCGATATTATTATGAATTGTGCGTTTTTTGTGCGTTCCTGTAAATAAACAAATAAATTTGTTAAATTACAACTGTTATTTTTTATCTTAATATCTAATTTTGGTTATTGTAAGTTGTTCATTTAAGTCCGAATACGCGCAATGGTTGTGGCTTCAGTTCCTCCTCGGGGGATATAAATATTTATTTTTAACAAGCGCGGCGTTGAAATACATCACTAAACATACAATATCTCGGATTGAGAGTGTCTCAAAATTAAGTACACACGCCACTCAACACGTAATGCCTCGATAATTCGGTGGAATTAGGGGAACGACACTTCCATTCTCAATGGGACTCATTAGGCCTTAGCATGAGGTTCCCTTTGGCTACCATACAGAATAAATATAAATTAAACAAAAACATAACGAACCTTTATATAATTAGCTACAATTGACACATTCTTGAAGTCCAAAGCTGCATCTATTTCATCCATCACGTACAATGGCGTCGGTTTATAATAATGCAAAGCAAATACTAAAGCTAGTGAGGATAGTGTCTTTTCACCGCCTGATAAATTCGCTATGTTCTTCCACGATTTATTTGGTGGACGGACACTAAAAATATATATATACAAGAAACTATTAATTTATTTAAAATTAAAAAAATATAATAATCAAAGCCATTGTGGTGTAGTGGCAGTGCCACAGTAACTATAATATTATTTAAAACTTTTTTCCGTTAAAACTAGTTTTAACTAAAAAAAACGATAAAGAACTTTTGGTTACGAATTAAAAATTAAATATTATTCTCTTTTTCCACAACATGTAAAGATAATACACACATATATAGGACAAAATAATCAAAGAAATTTACCTAAATATAATTCCTTCAGTGAACGGATCCAAGGAGTCCACTAGTTCTAACTCCGCATCACCACCTAGTGTTATCATTTGGTACATTTCTTTTAACTTCGTTGTTATTGTATTGAAACCTGTAAAGAGATGTTGAAATTTTATGTACATTATATGTATACATTTAGCTTTACGCTTTATCCTGTATATATCGGGGTAAGGCAGAAGTAACCTAGTGTTAAGATACTCCCCACATACTGCTGTATTTTCGAGACGTTACCAGTTGAGTGGCGGAACTCAATATCAGGTTTTTTTTATCAAAGTGAATAAATTAAAATAAGCCAATCCGAACCTATATCCGTCGCGTTTACAGACAGACAATATGCCTTTACATAAAATAAACATAAATAGATTTTTTTTTAAACTAACCACTTAGAAAATCAGAAGTGCGTTTCTTTCTCAACTGATCGTAAAGTGCTCTCATTTCATTTCTCTTTGTCGTTATATCATCTAATTCCGCCGCTCTTTTTAAATATAACTCTTCTTTTGTTCTATAATCCTGAAAGAATAATAAATAGAAATATTTTAATATAATATTCTAAAAATCTATTCTAAATATTTAGTTTAAAAAAAACTCAGTTTATTTACCTACACTTCAATTTCATAAGAAATCTCAGTTATTTTTAAATGGTGAGAAAATTTTCATAAGATTTATATGGAGGTTACCACCGAGGCATATATATATATATATATGCCTCGGTATATATATATTATTTAGAATATATATATATATATATCCTCTACAATGAAAAAAGTATAACATATGCATCAAATAGGACAACCTTCCACGGTTCCTTTTGATGAGATAAAAGTTATGCATTATGAACATGAAAACCTTCACATTGAATAAACAATTTTCACAACTTCACATCGAAAAACAGTGTTTAAACATGATAAGATATTTTAAGTTTTATTTGAACATAAAAATAGTTTAAGAACTGACCTGTATAGCTTGTACATTAGGCTTACTATCACCAATTCTAGATTTCTGAGCAGTTAATCTATTTCTTAGTTCATCCACTTGACATTCCTCGAGTTCTACGTTAGTATGTTTTACTAAGGGGGTAGGACGTTCGATTCCCGGTACGCCATCGAGACCGGGGTCTTCGAGGTTTAGTGATTTTAGCTGAAATATGTATGAGTTATATTTAGAAAGGATTTCTTTTTTTTTTCTTTCTCTTTAAGAGGTTCTTAGTAGTTTATTTAACTAAAGTAAATTAACAAAATGGATTATGCTGTGGGTCCGAGCTTTAATTATTAAGTGGCAGAACTCAACGCCACAATGTATTAACCGACCGAGAAAATGAAAATAATAAATTCTCCCGATAAACGTCAACAGTTAGATGCCGTCCAAATATAACACAATCACTTCAATGTGATGGTGAAAGGAAAGTACGGCGTTGAGTATCACCAATCAACACACAATGTCTAAATAAATATTTGCGGCGCGTGGAAACCCTCTGCAGAAAAGAAACAAAAAGAAAAAATATAACCTCTTTCTCCCACATCGGTGGTTTCGTAGAACAATCCTGTATAGACTTCTCCATTTTGTTCACGGCGTCTTTTGCTTCGAGACGTTCCGTTTTCGCTTTTTTCTCTTTATTTTGTAATTTCGCTATTTCCTGGCGGAGACCGGAGAATTCGCTTGTGCCTTCATTTATTTCTTTTTCTAACTGTAATAATAAGAAATAAACAAATATAGTAGAAACTAGATAAACCGAATTAAGTGTTGTCGTTAAGCATTCTGTTGATAATTAGAAAATTCTGATAATCGAATTTATGAAGAAGTACGGGTTTTACATATCAAAGAAATTAATATTTATTAAGAAAATATTAAGGGATACATTTTCCAATGCCCTATATGTATGTACATTTATTTATGTACATATGTATACTTTCTTTATCTACATAGTAAGTATTAGTCACGATCCGGATAATTTGAGCATCCGTGTAACTGAGAGCTGAATAATCTTCCAAAGAGTTTCTATTGTATATAAATTTTAATAACTAAAATGTAATGTGACTTAAAAATCGACTGGTTGCGGGTTCGATCCCCACTCAGATTTTTTAAATTCATATCCTATATTGAAATTTCATATAACAATATATGTATCAGGATTTGAGCCCACAATACCCACATATTGTCCAAGCCTTTGATGTATTTTGGTAATTATGTTACCTTTACATAAGAATTAATTTAGTTATACCTCATACTATTGTGTATTAAATATAAAAAATCTGGTTTAAGCATAAATAAAAATACTCTGTCATCGAGTTTCAACAAAGTGTAGAGACATATGGAGAAATAAATAAAATATTATCACAGAGAGTAGCAGGTTCAACACTTTAAACATTTTTTATTCTAAACAGAACTACTTTAAAAATTAATAAGTTTTTTAAGCTTCACCCAGTATCAGGCTGGGCTGAGGAAACCATTTAGATGCTCCTTTTCTTTCGTACCGACAAACTATCGACTTACTTCGTCACATTCTTTCTGATACTGTGTACTATCTAATGTTAGTTTACGTTTCTGTTCATTTAGATTTTCTAGTTTTTTCTCAGTTTCCTTCAAATCTCCTTCCATTTGGTTTATTTTGTCTTTTAACTTTTTTGCATTTCTGAAAATTGTAATAATAGTTATTCTGTGTAGTATAAAATTCCTGTATATTGTGAATATTAATTTTGTTTTTTACTATTTTACTTCACGCTGTATCCCGCACACAGCAGGGTAGGCGGAGGGAACCTCGGTGTTAAGACATTCCGTTCCCCACTTTCTACCCATAGCCTGTTTTTTTTGATTTACTATTATAGTAAAGCAAAAAAATAAATAAAATAAATTGCCATACCTTATACTAGTTTCGATGGCGACCTTCAATTTGGACATCTCTGTGGATATTTTATCAATCTTTTTCGTTAATTCGTCGACATTTTTTTGTAAGTCTTTGACTTTATTTCCTGTGACCGCCTCTATTTGTGCGTCGAGACCGTATACCTCCTTATTTACCTAAAATATAGGTCAAAGTCAATCAAATTCTGGAGCTGAACCAGGACCAGTTAACGTCAATGTACAGTTTACAGTCACACATTTATACCCATGACTCGCTTTCTATATATTTATATAAAATTTATTCCAAATATATTTTTTATATTTAATAACTTTTTTCTGCGCGTTAGTTCAATGAAAAAATATAGTGAATTAAATTGAATAGTTAATGAATTGTAATATAGATAATAGTTTTTCTTGATAAATGATCTATACAAAACACAGAATTTTTCCTTACGAACCAGTAGTTCCCAAGATTAGTGTGGAACCAAACAATATTATAGATTTTAATAAGACAATTAAATCCCTAGTCATATTATGTAGATAACAAAATCATGAAGAATTTTATGATTTATTTAATTAAAATATTAAAGCTATTTTTTCATTCTTTTCTAAATAAATATGTTCTTAGTGTAAAGATCTTAATCTAAAATCTAAAAACTTTAAAGATCTTAAAATTAATAAAAAACAATCTGCAGTAACGTACTTCACCCGCATCATTTTTCGCTTTTTCCAATTTTTCCTCAGTTTCCTTCAAAGCTTTTTCTAGCTTAGCTTTTTGTCTCGGGTCCACTTTACTAGAGGAGACCTTACTTTCTTGTTGTTTTAATCGCATCTGTAAATATGTAATACTATTTTTAGCTTAATGCTGTTTCTACATATATAGAAGCATAGTCAAAGATTTTAGTGTAAAAAGACACTTCATTCCACACGCGGTGCGTGACTCTTTTTGAGACTCTGTTGAATGGTACAACTCAACGCCGCAATGCAAAATATTAAATATTTCAACCCCACGAGTGGGAATCGTACCCACAATCTTCATCACGACGCCGCGGCGGTGACACAAAAATCATGTTATCTTTAACATGGTTGTGATAAATTTATATTAGTAACTCCTTCATAGTTTACCTTCAAAGCTGGTATTTGATCCGCCAAACTCTTCAAGTCCGCGTTTAATTTATCTAATGTCATTTTCCCGTCTTCGAGACTACTTTGTGTTGATATTAGAGAATCTTCCAGTGTCGATTGCTCTGTACGTAATTGTGCTAATCTGTGAAAACATTTTAAATATAAAGTATAGCGATTGATTCAAGGCTGTCGTGGTCCAATGGCACTAATGACAGACTGTAAACAAGACGGTTGTAGGTTCGATTCTCATTCGAGGGAATGAAATATTTAATATTTTCGTTTCCGTGCCCTGGTAACGCACAAAGCGCGACGTTAAGTTCCGCCACTCAACACGCAATGCAATGAATATAAGGAACGGTCTGCCCGTAGATTTCGACAAAACAAAAACACGGCGTTAAATTCCACCATTTAACATAAATTAAATTCAGGTTTTAACAACACTAACACTTTATTTTGCCATTGTTCAGAATGAAGCGTGAATCTAAAAAAACACTAATAAATTCTACCTCCCCTCCAATTCCGCTAATCTACTCTCCTTTTCCTGCAGAACAGCGGGATCAATTTCACTCGTGTCCTGTTGTACTGAACAGCCCATACGACCGCGCATTGTTGATTTACCGCCACCCGCCATTGTTCCTACGGATTGTTTAAATTGAGCATTTTATTATGAAGATTGCTCTAAATTATGAGAATTTTTTTAATTAATGTCATTATGACGTCGTGGCCCAGAGGCACAAGGGTGTGACTGTAGCGCGACGCTTGTGGGTTCGATTCCCACTCGAATTATCACTTCCGATAATTATTAATTAATATTTTCATTTCTTTGCTCTAACGCCTACGGAACCTGCGTTGAGTTCCGCCACTCAATACGCAAAGCCTCGAGTATTCGGCGGAAAGTGGGAAACGAGGTGTCTTAACACTAGGTTGCCTCAGCCTACCCTGTTGTATGCGGGATACAGCCAGCGTGAAGCTGATTTTGTTTTAACGAAACTTAAATATAATTTTGTCAAATGTTTTTGCAAACATAACGTCATGAAGAATTTTTATAATTTCATTACAATCTCAGGCGAGATATAGCGTGAACCTAAAAAATATATAAACAGATCTTTAGTATTCACCTGCAATTTCAATAACATCTCCCTGCAACGTCACCACTCTGTACCTAATGCTTCCATATGCTATTCTGGATGCTACTTCTAGATTATTCGCTACCAGCGTTTCTCGCAACGCGTAGTAGAACGCCGGCAACACTCTCTCGTCCTTCACTTTCACTAAGTCGAAGAGACGTAGTGCGTTTTCTGGACTGATATATGAAGGAAAATATGAATACTTGCAAATTTAAGCATAGTTAGTACGTACCTACTATAATACTTAAACAAAAAGAAGAACCTAAGTTTCATATGAAAAAAGTGAGCAAAATCTATATGATATAAAAAGACACCTAAACGATTCTTCGATTACCAGAAAAGTGCTTAGCTTGTGGATTTACTAGAGGAAATGCAATATTCCATATTTTCATATCTTAGTTTAGATTTCAAGACAACGCGCAGCTTTGAGTTCCGCCACTCAACACACAATGCCTCCAGAAATCAACAGAATGTGGGATACCGAGTCCGTCTTAAGTGTCTAAGCTCCATCTGCCCACCCTGCTACATAGGGAAAACAGCGTGAAGCTTCAAAAAATATATAAAATATAAATATACTCACTAAGAACGAGATTTAGATCGACAATGCTGCAATAAATGCGCCTGTTTATCCAGGGCTAGGAACGTAGCGCGTCCCACGTCCCCTCGCTTCAGGTGTTCGACACCCGCCTGAGCGATCTCAACACAGTTGACCACTATATTGTCCAAAGCACCGCAACAAGTCGATATGGCTACGTCATATTTTGCGTCTATAGCCCCAAGGTCTCCCTATTTTTTAATATATTTTGTTGATAAAATAAATTGCAGGTTTAAGTTGTTGTGTTAGGCTATTGAGATATCACAGGTTATCTTAATCTCATCTCGAAAATACAAATTATTTTGTTTAATAATGTTCAATTAAAATCCGGATAATCGAATCTGTACTGTAGTAAGCAATTAAGTTGATGTACCTGTCGCGTTTACAAAGTTGTGGGTTGTGCGACAACGAAATATAAATGAATAACTTGGTTGACTAAAGTGTGTCGACGTATTATCTAAAAGAGCGTAGGTTTATATTATAGCATGCTTCACATTTAAATGTGGAATTTCAACACATCTACATTTATAAATATGTATAATAGAAATGTAAGTGATCGCTGACTGTTAATGAAAAATATATGAGGGTATTTTAGCAACATTCCAAATATTTAATACTGATTTACACTCAACACGCAATGCCTCCAGAATTCGGCAGAAATTGGGGAACGGAGTGTCTTAACACTAGGTTCCCTTTGCCTACCATGCTGTGTGCGGGATGCAGCGTGCAAGTGATTTTTTTTTCTTTTTAATACCGTTTTATCCAAATCGATTCATCGAAATAAATAAAAAAGTTTTATGAATATAAAGTATTTTGTTTAACATTGAATTTAACTATAAAAATGCTTTAGTTTTCGGTTTCTAGATTGCAATCTTTATTCTCATGTTATTATTCTTTCTTATATGATAATGTTATTAGAAAGCGAAATTAATTCAAATTAGTAAATAAATTGTGTGGGCGAAGCCGCGAGCGAATTGCTAGTTATTGTAAGATCCATACAAGATGATATCATCAAACATGTTTAGATATTTGTACATATTACGTGTCGGGGATATAGCTCAGTGGTAGAGCATTCGACTGCAGATCGAGAGGTCCCCGGTTCAAACCCGGGTGTCCCCTAATTGTTTTTTGTATTATTTTTTTTCCAGCTTCATGCTGTGTGCGGGACACAGCAGTGTAGAAAGAGGGAACAATCCGTTCCCCACTTTCTGCCGAATTCTAGAGGCATTGCGTGTTGAGTGGCAGACTTCAACGCCGCGCTTTGCATCGACACCAGAGAGAAAAATGGAAATATAAACTTAAAGAAATATTTCATTTCCTAGAGGGGAATGGGAAATGGGAATCGAACCCACAACGGCCTGCGCCACAACGGCCTGCGCCACAACGGCCTGCGCCACAACGGCCTTCTTATTATTGTTTTATTTATTTTCTTTTACGTATATATGAAAATACACACATGAAAATAATTTATATTTTAGATTATTTTCTACCGGGATAGATAAAATAAGTTATACTTTCCATTTTTCAGGATTTATTTTATTGTTAGTGTTTTCATTAAAGTAGTATTTTAGAAGTAAAAAAAAGTTAATAAATCTATGGATTCATAACGGAGTATAGATTTATTAACAATTTAAATAATTGTGGATGATTAAAGTTTACATTTCAATATAACATGTATACAAAATAAACTTACCAATCTACCGAATATTCCAGGTAATCTTCCAGCTTGTTTTTCTTTCATTAAAGAATCTAATACTCTACCTCTCGATTTGTTCACACTCATTGCTTGTCTAGATTCTTCTAATTGGCCACTAAAATGTATTATCATTATTTATTATAAAACAATTTCATATTAATATTATTAAAATATGGTTGAAGAACGTCAATGCAATGGTTGCAGGTTCGATTCCAACTCACGCTTCACTCATATCTTTTAAATAAATAATGCAGTCTTCAAGGAGGTAAGTTATTTCATAGATTTTTTTACGGAACAAAATTGTGTGTAAAATTTTACTCATATATTTACTTAGAACTTGAGAAGACATATAATATCTATATGTACAAAACCAATGTCTGTTCGTGTCTGTTTGTCTGTTCGCTATAGACTCCGAAACGACCGAGTCGATTGGCGTGGAATTTCGAGGAGTTGTTTCCTGGCCTCCCGGGATGATTATAAGCTAGAATCTACCTAGCGGAATCCAGAAACGCATTTTCCTTAATTTTTTGTTTTAGTCCGCCGTGTTTTTTAACTGCACTAAACTCAGGAAAGGGGGCTAACTCTCGGAACTCAGGACGCCTGGATACGTATTCGTGTTTTCTACGTAGCGGCTATGCGACCCTACACGTATACGTTTTCTAAGGTTTCTTCACGTTTTCACGGGGCGCGGAACAGTGGAGTTGTTACTGGGCGCGGAACTCAGGGCGCGGAATACGATTGCGTTTCTACGTGTTTTCTACGTTCCTCACGAAATTTTGTAGCTCTACACGGAGGGAATTGTTCAGATATGAGTTGTTCAGAGGTTGGTTGCCAACCACTTTGGTAAGAGACCAGCACAAGGACAATCATTTAACTGTCATTGAGCTGTTTTTCTTTCTGTTGGATAACATGATCCAGGGAAGCGAGCGAACGCCAGGAGCTCGGACTAGCTGGTCCGCGAGCGATGCAAGTGGGCTCAGCTACTTATTAAATAAAGTAACAATTACTTGTTGATTATTTAAAAAAACACAACAAATTACTTAAAAAAAAAGAACAATATAATTTAAACATTTTCAATATTACAAGAGAATGAACTATAACTGTGCCATAATTCATATTCCTACGTGCGTATTATTTTCGTAAAAAGGAATACAAAGTATTTCACATATTCATATAGATATAGATAAATTACCGTAAGCTCCGCACTTCTCTAGAAACACTAACTTCTTCTTCCTTCAATGCTTTCAATTTTATTTGTATGGATTTGATTTCATTTTCTTGCTTTGGAATTTTTGATGATAGATCTTCACGCAATCTATAAAAACCAAGAAAATAAACTTTATTTTTTATTTTGGTTTCATATTACAAGCAGAGGAAGCCTAGTCTTAGGGCACTATTCTACAGACATCTCTTAACCTTCACAACATTGCGGGCTAATCGGCGGAATTCAACGCCGCGATTTGTCTACTTAGTAGAGCGAGAAACATAAAATACACAATTTATGATAAAATATTAAACATTTCACGATTGTCCACTATGGGAAAGCCATATACCCAAAGGGAATCAAACCCACAAATATAGCGTTTACAGTCTCAATCGACAAGACGAATAAAAGTAGTATAATTTGCATTATATAAAGAATAAGTTATGTATTTTTAGCTTTGAATGGCTGTTATGGCGAAGAGGCACTCGCGGGTTCGAACCCCAGTCAGGGAAAAGACAATATTTAAATATCTTGAATTGGTGGAAATTGACTTACTTAACATTCACAATGTCTCAAATTCGGTTAATAACGGTTATTAACCGCATTCGAGACATTGTGAAAGTGAAAGTAACTATTATACTCACGATTTCTTCTCTTCCAAATCACTCTCCGCTTTTCTGTATGTTTCTTTCATTTTCTCATACTTCTCTATTTCTTCTTGTTCTGAACTCAAATATAATTTCAATTTCGATTCTGAAAGTTGAAAGTTTTTGTTTGCTTCAACAACAATTTTTTTTAAATCATGCAATTTAGATTTCAATTGCTCTTTTTGTTCTTGGAGGCCTTGTGTTTGCGATCTAAAAAAAAATTAATAAATTATTTATCTGTGTTAGTTATCAGTTGCACATAGGCCTTTGAAGACCAATTTTCTTTTTTCATAATATACTTTTATTCACATTATCTCTCGCAATGCTAAGCCACTCCGTCTCCCACGCCGCCCAATTCCTTATATTGGAACTGGCGGCAACAAACGCGGTGCTTTACCTCGTTACCAGGCCGTAAAACTTAATTTCTTCGAGTGAGAAAAGAGCCCCCAGCGCTTACAATCGCACGCTTGTGCCACTGGGCCACGACTGGCCTTTTAAGAAATATACAAAAGTAATAAATAATGTTTTAATTCTACCTTACGCCCGCCATGACAGTTTCTAATTCTTTTTCAGCTTTTTCTTTATTCTCTTGATGTTTCACTAACAGCCTTTCGCAATCTTCAATTTCACGCCTATTTTTATCTGGTATCTATGATTTAAAATAATAATTAAAACACTGAGTAGTTGATTAAGTTTTAATATATATTTTTTATTTATATATTATATTACGAAAAATGTTACACATAAGTTATGTTAAGTCAAAACGATATACTTACTAATTCCAATTCAATAAGTTTGCCCTTCTCCTGTTTTAATAATTGTTCTAGATTTTTCTTTTTCTTATTAGCTTGTGTTGAATCCGCTACTACTGTTACCATTATCGTTCCAGTATTACGTAATTTTTCAGCTATGTCATTCTTTTTCTTTTGTAAATCATCATATTTTCTATAAGAAAAGTAACAGATTAATAGTAATTAAATAATTTTACAAAATATGTAAATATTATTAATATTTGTGAGCTTGCATTGTGAAACTTTTTTCCAACTTTCAACCCACAATAGGTTCAATAAAAATATTATAACAAAAATATTACATATTTATACAATAGAATAACTTAACCTATATTGATATACACAAAATAATCATCAGTCGGCCGAAACTGGGAAACGGAAATGTCTTAATGGGAATGGAGTGACTTACCGCTAGTCTCCCAGGTTCCTTCAGCCTACCTTGGTTTGTGTGGGATACAGTGTGAAACTAAATAAAAATTACAAATATATGTTACTAGCTGAGCCCGCTCACTTCGCTCGCGCAAACCTTAGTGCAGGCTTAGCGGGAAAAAACACGTCCCGTCGGACAAAAACGTAAAATAAATGAAAATCTCTGCCGTTTCGGTATCTATACCGAACACAAACACACGAACAGACATTTGTTTTTATATATATAGATAAAAATATACTCACTGTGTCCCATTCTTTAGTTCAGTAGTTTTAACTTGTAATTCTTCCTTTATATTTGCTAACTTTTCATCAATTTTCGCCAAACTCTCTTTAAGTTCCTCCATTTCCTTGTTTTTGGCTTCAATTATTTTGTTTGTCTCATAGCTTTGAAAAAATATAATTTTTTTTTAGTATAATTCAACTATTTTGATAGTAATAAATTTTCAGTCAAATAACAATATATGGTCTCTCATTCCTTTTTCTTAATCTACTTAAAATTAAAATTAATTTAAATTGTATTAAGACACTTTTTTTTCCGTAAATTGCTTTATTATATATTATTTAATAGATTATTCTTATTTTGCATGCTCTGGTAAGATAAAAAGCGCCATTGAATTCCGCCACTCAACTCGTAATGTCTCGACAATTTGACAGTTTATTGGGAACTATCACTAGAAGTCACTACTGTCACTAGATTTTCTTTGCCTACTCTTCTATATGCTGGATACGTGTGGATGTTTATTCTTCTTTCACAAAAAGCAACAATAAACAAAATTAGAGGAAAGTTTACAGTAATATAGCTTATACATCAGAATAATACATATTACAACAAATATTTAAAGTTTTTGTATAATTAGGCTATACTATAGTGGTAAGCGAAGCTGGTGAAACTACAGACGGGTTGCTACACTTTAGTACTCACATATATTTCTGTAAAAGCATATTCCTAGTTCTTAGAACAATGTTAGTTAGATTCATTAATTCAACAGCCTCTCTCATTGGCACTTCTAATTTCTGTTTCTCTTGTTCCACCAGACGCACTCTGTTTAACTTCTCTTTTCTCATTTCTGTGTATTCCTCCACTCTTACCGACAGCTTTTCTATTGGTTCCTTTAAAAAGAATACAAATCATTTCTCTGCAGAATGAGATATGAAAGGAATGAAAGGAAATGAATATATTTATTATTTCATTTCTTCAAAACAAAAGAGAAAAATATATATTTTATATTTACCTTATATCTGGATGTTCCTATAATATCCTCTAAATATTCGAGCATACCGGATTCATGTTCATTTTGAGCTTTAGGCTTCATCATGGCTATTTGTTCTACTTCACCCTTAAATAACAATTAATAATACATTGTTTTAAGCTTCACCCTGTATCCTGCACATAACAGCATAAGCAAAGGGAATCTAGGAATCTAGTGATAAGACTGTCCATTCCCCACTTTTCACCGAATTCTGGAGACTTGTAGTTTGTTGAGTAGTTGAACCCAACAATGAGCTTTGCATTTACTAAATCAAGAAAATATTAAATATTTCCTCGAGTGTAAAATTAAGCCCACAATTTGTTGCAATTATAGTCACTTTTTTGTGCCTTTCCTCACAACTGGTCTCATATATAAGTAAAATTTTAGTATTATACATAAAATTTCTTATTGAACTTTATGCTGTATACTGAACCTAGTGTTAGGTAGTTTATTATCACCAAGTACATTGAGTGCTGAGTGGCAGAACTCAATACCACATTTTATCTTGTTATCAGAGTGAGAAAACACACACATGACCCTGGAACTCCATTATAGTACATACATTACTGAATAAAGTTTCTAACAAACAAAATTAAGTAATATTGTTTTTATAACTGAAATAAAGGCCATGCAAACTATGAGTTTTATTACATTTATTAGTCTTTAAAAAATATTTTTAAAGAAGTGTAAGTTATTACTAAATCAACTTTGTATAGAAATAAGCACTCTATTTAAACAAAGCAAAAATCCGCACATAATGGAAACAACCTTAGAATAAGAAAATAACTTTACCTGCAAAATTAAAAATCTATTATGATCCAAATCAATGCCTTGTGACCTCAACATTTTTGCAACTTCCTTAAACTGAACTCGGTGGCCATCTAAAGTGTAATGTGATGAATTATCCTTATTAGCAGTTCTAGATACAACAATTTCACTGTTAGGCACTATTGTGAAATCTTCACCTTCCTGTAAAGTAAATTAATGTGAATGTTATATTGAATTTCACTTTCCATTGAACTTCCAACAAATTTTGAACAATCATATGTTATTATATACAATAATATAAATTGTTTTAATACTGTTAATATTTTTTAATTTTAAAATATTCATTAAAAAAATATGTATTAACATGCTTTGTTATTTAAAGAAGCCTTAGTGGCCCAGTATCTGATCAAAGTTAGATAGAAGTTTAACTCTCACTCGGAGGAATGTCTAAGCACTAGGTTCCCTATAATTATCTTACTATTCATTTTTATAAGTGATAAAAAAATTATATGAAATACTTACCCCATCAATAATCTGACAAAAATGTACTGCAACAGTAGCACTTGTAATATTTGGAAACTTGCTTGAAGAATGAATGAGCACAGAAATTTTTTTAGATCTAATTTTTGTTGCTCTGTATCCAAACACAAAAAGCATGGAGTCTATAACATTACTTTTTCCACTTCCATTAGGGCCAATTATTGCTGTAAAACTCTGGAGGTCAAACAAACAAAGACATAAGATACATAAAGAATGAAGTAAAATATAAGATTTATATAGTTATAATACAACAAATGATAAAAAATAGGACATAATCCCTAAATTAATTCATTTACCTTATGAAATGGCCCTAAAGATTGAATGCCAGCATAACTCTTAAAGTTTTCGTTCACTATTTGAGTTATGATCAACCTTGGTCCTGTTGTATCAAATGTAAGAGCTGGTTTGGGAGCTGGTGGTATATAAATATCCCCAATACGAACTCCACCTTCTTCATCATCAGATATGTGATCAATTTCATCATTATCATAATTCTCGACGTTATGACCGTTGAAGGAACCTGGGTTTTCATCAATCTCCATTGGCTCATCTTCTCGTTTTTTCTTTGTTTTTTGCATTATTAAAACTATCTCGTTATTTGAAAAATATATAAGATGTATAATCAAGCCGATGCGTCTGCTATAAGAACAACGTTTTTACATGTTTAAAAAACAAACAATCGTTACTATAAAAAGGCGGCTTTTGAATTTCAATGACATTGACGTATAAAATGCAACATTTGCCAAACACTGATTTCGTTCGAAAATTCAGAAACAAGCATTTGTTAAAAAATAAGTATTGTTTTTAGACTGAGATTCCAGAGCCCCCAGACCTACGTTATTTTAACAAAGCTAAAATTTTTTAGACTAATAGTATTTCACTAATAGTCCCCAAAATTTCAGCTTTGCTAAAATTACATAGGAATTTTGGGCTATTTGAATTTATAACCAATAAACAGATACACCCAAAAAATCTTCTGCAATGAAAAGAAAAAAAAATCAAAATGTTTCAAGTTGGTTAAAGTAGTAGTAGTATAAGTGATTGGTATTAAGTATACTGGATTTATGTTCATAAAGTCAACCTAGTTACATCAAGTGGGTAGCTATCTGTTACCAACGGACACAACACATTACATCTTCAATCAACTATTCTTAGTGATCGATATAGTTGATAGACACATTGCCAGAAGAATATTAAATAATCTTGATAGGATAACTTAGACCATTCTAAGGACATATGACTTGGTAAAGGTTTCTTAAATGGATCAAATAAATTAATACTATGTTTTCGCTTAATATCTCGGATACAATGGAAAAAGCTGAGGACAAGAGAATTTAATATGTAGCAACGGTAATTTTACCGTTACTACATATTAACGGTATTCTCGGTAACATTAACGGTATCCATATCAAATTTGAAACGGATACGAATAGAACATTCTATACTTTTATTACATACCTTAAATATATTTTACATTTTTAAATATAAATTATTGTAAAAAAAGACATTTAAAAATATTAACACTCTCCCGAAGGTGAGACAACAGTCCAAACCATCGGAGGCTAGGGTTCCAGAGAGAGGAACTTCCTCATAATACGTGCCGTCTCAAGTGTATAATCAATATCAAGTATATATAATAATCAAGTATATAAGTGTATATAAGATTATTCCTCCCTATGTTGCCCTATTATACGCACGCATAACACTCTCATTTAATTAGTGAAAGCATCTCATGCGAGGCACCTTACTACCGGTAGCAGGAGCCTTGTTGAGAATCCATAAAACTCTTGGCTTATCCGAATCAGACATTTCTCCCTCCAAACCCACAGTCGAAGGCGCAGTACGATAATCATCTTCTGACGTTGGTGGTTGTGGATTCGACGAGAAACATCTGTTTTCGTGTTGTTTGGAGTGCATTGGTGTGAATTAGATTAGTCCTGTATTAGATTAGTAGAGTTCTAATTGACTGGCACTTGCGCTATCTTTCTGTAGTTTTACTACTTAATATTGTTGCTCTATATATTATTATTTCTTGCTATTTTCTTGTTGTTTTGTATAATTTTATATTTTACTAATTTTATATTCTAATATAAAAAATGTTGACGTTAGTGTTTGTTCTTTAATAATATTTGAATAGAATATTATTGAAGAATGGGAAAAATATATTTTTATCGAAACCAATGCAAATTTTATTAATTATATGATCAACAAACTGCATAAAACAATATATTTTGTTACCTTATAAGAATTGTGATTAATAAACGCAAACTATTGATGTCAAGTGTCAGAAGAAGATGGCGAATCGGACAGTAAAAGACGCGAAATCTATTCGCGGTACAAATCCTCAATATTTAGTAGAAAAAATCATTAGATCTCGAATTTACGATTCTAAATATTGGAAAGAAGAATGTTTTGCCTTAACAGCAGAATTGCTTGTGGACAAAGCAATGGAACTAAGATATGTAGGAGGCGTGCACGGCGGCTTCATTTATCCCACTCCGTTTCTATGTTTAGTGTTAAAAATGTTACAAATACAACCTGAAAAGGATATTGTAGTAGAATTTATTAAAAATGAAGAGTTTAAATACGTACGAGCTTTGGGTGCGTTTTATATGCGGCTTACTGGTTCTTCACTGGATTGTTACAAGTATTTAGAACCTCTATACAATGATAACAGAAAGTTACGGAGACAAAATCGAGAAGGGCAGTATGAAATAGTTCACATGGATGAATATATTGATGAACTACTACGCGAAGAGCGTTTATGTGACGTGATTCTACCGCGAATTCAAAAGAGACATATATTAGAGGAAAATAATGAACTAGAGCCTAAAGTATCTGCTCTCGATGACGACATGGATGAAGACATGCCTTCTGAGGAAGAAGCTGTCGATACTGAGACCAAAGAGAATAAAAGAGAGAAGGACCCAATTGTAAGAAGAGATAGAGATAGAAGACGTGATAGGTATCACATGTACTATTTTACATTAACATCATTTCCTTCCAGCTTTCCATTTAAACATTTTATCTATGTATTTAAGCCCTTTGAATTTAGCCTGTATTTCCCAGCACTGCAATGATCTATCAAGAAACTTTACAAAATGTATGATTAACTAAATTTTACAAATTTTCCTAAATTTTTAATAAATTAGTAAAATAATTATAATAGACGAATAAACAATAATTTAAGAACAATTTAAGAATTTTTATATAGTATAATTTGCCACAAGAGTGTACTTCTTAATTTCTATATTATTTATTTTTCTCATTAAAAAATATTTATGTAGTAAGTATACTTATGTAAAACCTATGTCCTGCACTTAAATTTCATCTGACATTAACCTACAAAATTAAATTAGCTCCACACACAACAGGATAGTGTTAAGGCACTCCATTTTCTGCTAATTAATGGCAGCATTACTTGTTGAGTAGTGGAACTCAATGCCACACTTTGGCTCGACACCAGAGCAAGGAAATTAAATTATAAATATTTCCTGGTGTGGAGATCAAACCCATAACCAGCCACACTTATGGGCACACTTTGTGACATGACTAGTCTCAATACTCAATAAAGCTTTCATATTTAATGATAAAATTATAATTTTACTGTCATAAATGTCATAAAGCTTCTTGGACAGTTTCATTTTTTATTCAAACATAGTCAATTAATGATTACTTAAATTTGATTGTTTGTTTGTAATTTTTTACCATACCATTTTCAAAAAATCTACTGATTTTTAAGAGTTCAACAGGTCCCGCTACATAATATTCCTTATAAATTTTTGTAATATAATTTTTTATTTAATTCCAGATCACGTGACCGCGAACGTCGCGACAAAGAACGCAAACGTGATCGCTCAAGAAGTAGAGAGCGAGAGCGACGTAGAGAGAGGGAAAGAGAGAGAGAACGCGAGAGGGAGCGAGACAGAGAACGTGTTCGTGAGCGGGAGAGGGACAGGGAGAAAGAGAGGCGAGACCGCCATGAAGCTGACAGGAGACGGGATAGAGGACGTTATTAGTATAATAAATGCACATTTAGTATATTTTGTTTTGTTATTGATTAGCTTTTATCTTCTGTCTCACTTCCTTTTTCAATTAAGTATTGTGTATGAAGCATTTTTTTTTTTTTTTTTTTTTTTTTTTTATGGGAGAGGACAAGGCAAACGAGCGTTCGGGTCACCTGATGGTAAGTGATCTCCGCCGCCCACGACCCCATGCAACACCAGAGGAGCCACAGGTGCGTTGCCAGCCTTTAAGGTGGAGATGAAGGGCACCGGGGCCCGGCATTACCTAATGCGAAACGCAGTGGCAAGGGCCACTACTTCACGCCGGTTTAAGATGCCGGGGGTGGTATTAAATCCGGTCGAGTCTGCCCATGCGTGTTGCCATTACTGGCGACGTGACTCTTCCACACGTACTTTAGTCGCCTCTTACGACACCGACAGTACCAGGGTGATCCTATTCTAAGCCGGGACCACACGGCTGACTTCACCAGAGCGAAGAAATGAAAACATAAATAAATATTTTCTTTCCTCGAGTGGGAATCGAACCCGCAACCAGTCGATTGTGCAGCACAATTTGTACCACTGCGCCACGACCAGCCTCAAAAGCATATAAACATTTTGTTAGTGTTAGTTTAAGTTAACTAAAACTACAGTGGATTACATCAAAACCATTTATGTAACATAATGTAAGACCGGAGCAAAGAAAATGTTACTTTGACGAACATAATATTAAGCTATTGGGTCAATCAAGATAATTTAGCCCAAGCAATGATATTGTTTGTACTAAATACATAGTTATATTATTTTAATATATCGATGGCCCCTAGACAAAGTACCAAGAGTGAAAAATCAAATATTTTTATTCCTTCCTTTTGAACTACTAAGTATTATTGGATTAATGATTTTTTTAAAATTTAATAAAAATAGTAATTTATAAATTTTTAAATCATGTATGTTCTTAGTAGTGAAAAAAGATAATAAAAGAAATTTGCAATTATTCACTTTGAATACTTTGCCTAGGGATCGTCGATATATAACATTTAATTTTCTAATATTAAAAAACATTTCATATTTTTTTCATGATTTATTTACAACAATAATACTTCAGGCTATTTATGTATATGTATATATATTTTTGATATTTCATAATGAAATTGATAATCTCCACAAATTTTTATAGTATACTAAATTCATAGTATTTTAAAAATCTATTATGCTAGATTTGTAATTTTATATAAATAGAAATGTTTTATATTTTTAGAAGTGCAAACTATATAGTGTCGTCTGATTTAACAATGAACTTAAAACGTCCAACTCCCTCTATTTTGGCAATTTCTGCATGTTTTTGAGGTTTCGTACCTTTTAAGGTAAAAGGAACTTTTATAAGATCACTTTGTTGTTTAAGATCTTTTGGTTTTAATATTTTGATTACCTTTTACTTAAAAATTATGAAATAATACACAAATTATTTTATTATTATTAATATGATTCTAATTCCATTTGTTAAGATATATAGAAAATGATAATAATTTTTATTTTTCAACGACTTTCTTTTCCTGTTCGTTACATAAGAGTTTCCACTATACGTATACGAATTTTTTGATTTCTGATTTACATAACCGTTAATTAAAAAAGAAATAATTTACTAATTTTAAATGATTATAAAGGCTGAAGGATCTACAGAAGACGAAATGTGAAATAAAATAAAAGAAACTAACACCATAAAATAAAAGGATAGATATTACAATATAATTCATTCAATTCAATTCATTTGTACCGTTATGTTAGGTTAGCTATAAAATACTATTCAAAAATTAAAAGTGCAGTTCAGATTTATTTGTATCCTTCAGAGTAGGCAGAGAGAAACCTGGTATAAAGATATTTATTTTGTTCTTTGCTTTCCACCAAAATTTCAAGACATTGTGTGTTGAGTGGCACTTAGTTTCCTTGCTAGAAGAAGAAAATAATTCTAGATGGGGAACTGAAGTGACAACTGTCGCATTACATTTTAACCGCTGAACCGTGATGGCCTGTGTATGATGCAATGTGTATTCTAAATATATATATTCTATAATTATATACTCACAATATAGTATACAAATTACACTTATATTATAAATTATACAATTGTTCCTCTACATCAGTGATTCTCAACCCATGTGCCGCGGCACTTTTGTGTGCCGCGAGA
>JBAIZZ010000150.1:936378-986602 GCA_037355905.1 Heliconius aoede
GCTAGTCTTTGAGCAAATTTACATTTTTTTTTCCTTTGTAGAATTTTTAGTAACGCAGGATAGAATTTTTTTTTAATTATAACACTCAGTAAGCCGCTTTTTTAATTATTTTATAGACATTGCACGTTCAATGGCACAACCCAACGCGTTTATTTCCCAGTAACTTGAAAGTTTTATTTCAATATAATAATTAACTCAGTAGTTGGAACGTAAGTCTTATAAAATTGTAAATATTCCATTGAAATAGACTGCCAAATAAAAGAGGCCGGTCTGGACTTACATTCTCAACGCGTCTTTGGCCCATTACACACATTCGCGTAATCCTAGCGTGACATCCAATGCATTGTAATGTAACATTACGCGCTCCGGCAGGCTCGCTCGTCTTCGGTCACCAGGGAGCCGGCCATATACTTCTACTTTGAAAATATACACTTACTGATTGAATTTATTAGATCTTTAAATAGAAACTATATGTTAAACTGAAACTGTATCTCACGTATCTAAGGTAAACCTTTCGTTGAGACACTCCGTTCTCAACTTTACCTTCATTTTCGGGATATTACGTATTGAGTAGCTAAACTTACGCTGCATTTTGTCTTGTAAGCAGAGCAACGAAATGAAAATAATTAATTTCCTCGAATGGGAATCGAACCAAAAATCGCTCGTCTGACGCTGTGCCACAGCCGCCACAACACCCTGACAAAATCCAGTAAGTAGTAAATCGAGTAATCCAGCTGTAACTAATTCAAACTAGATTTTTTATACGATGACCAGAATCGTATAAAACTGTCGAAGCGAGTAATGCTTCTATTCAATTCATCTTACTTCAATGGGAATAGAAAATTAACTTTCTACCTTATAGTAAATGTGATAATATATTTTCGAGCTACATTTTCTATGTTGATTGGTTAGGGTATTATTAGGATTAGGTGTAAAACATTGAATAATATACTACACTTTACATACATATTTAAAACATGTAAAATATTTGTATATTTGTTTCTGCATAATAATAATAATAATAATAATAATGCTTTTCACTTAGCAAGACGTGACTGATAACGAGATATAAATAGAAGCGTAAAATTTAATCAGGTAAATTTGAATGGAAATTAGGTCGTCGGTTTTTGCAAAATACACTTTATAAATCAAATATTAATTAGTTTTTAAGTGTACTATCTATCTATTTACTTAATTATTTATAACTGACGGCTTTTGCTACAACCTTGCCCCCTGTATATGTGCTGTATATTCACGTTAAGACACACCGTTTCCATTAAGCCACTTCCGTTCCCTACGTTCCAGCACACACTTGAGGCATTGCATGTTAAGTAGCGGAACTCAACGCCTCGTGTTATCCCGTTACCAGAATTTTCTTCTAGTGAGAGTCAAATCCACAAACTGTTACTTTTACAGTCGCACGCTTGTTGCACTGCGCCACGACTGATGTAAATTTTTGTGTAATTGTTTTTAATGTATAAGAGGACTGTAAATATAACTATAAATATGACAATCATAAAATAGTCAATAGTCTAAAAAAATACTGTAAGTACATTTTGTTCAAGTTAGACGCTTAAAATAATATTTAGAAATGAATACTATAAAACCAATATAAATGTGCATTAAGTATATATATTTTGCCAGTTTATAGAAAATATTTGCAAACTTATCACAGAAAACTATAAATAACACTAACCCTCTATAGAATGTAATGAAACCACTGACGGTCATAGAATGTTTAAAGATAAGATAAATACGTATTTTAATTAGTAAGTATTATAATTGACATAGAGTGTGCTCTGAACTATGAGCGGGATTTCCAAATACAAACAATTACATATAATGACTTCAGTTTAGAACATTTATATTAAAAAAAGAAGATTGTTTTTCGATTCAAATGGCACATGTCAAAAATCCCAGAAGAAAAATTATATTTTATTTAGAAACACCATATATATATAATATGTGTGTCAAATATCTTATTTTATATAATACATAATCAAAAATCGATAAGCTAATTACTTAATTCAAATTAATCCCTCCTTTTTTATCTGTAATTCTTTAATTTTTGATAATTGATTTGATAACTAATATAACAAATCAATAATCAAGATTCAAATCTCAACAGTCAACAAAAAATCCAACAAGAGAGGATTGGTTCCGTAGTATATACTCGTAGGTAACTTATGTTAAACCCTACTCTCGGCCGCTTTGTTTGTATTCATCTTTCAAAGTGATACATTCAAAGTAAAACTAAAACACGCCCTTAAAACAGACAAACAAACATAAAGTATATTCTACGTGGTTTTTAATATTAAATTCATGTAAATTTTTCCCATATACATTTTTGAGCAAACCATCGCAACGTGCAGCGGTCTATAGCCGTCAATTTATTTCGACCAAAAAAAACCTTTGACGCCGATCATTAATTTTTCGAAAATTTAAAGAAACCTGCAACGTCAAAACACATTTTTATATGTAATAATATTTTCATTAAACTTAATAAATACTAAGAAAACTAGAGACTATAATAATCTGTCGAAATGTCTCTGAAGTTTGGACAGTGCTAATAGTCCAGGAATCAATTTGATAAATCCAAACGAGATGCCTTACGTAACGAAAATTGATTTTTTTAAGCCATACGAGGCTTTTACGTTGTGTATTTTTTAGTTTTATTTGTGGCAACATTTCAGTAATAATTTAGCGGTGCGGGTGGCTGGTTCAAATAAAAGTCTAAAAACTGTCGTTGCTAGGCAGAAGCCACGCGCGCTTTTCGGGTCTGCGTTACAAAGAATTTTCTATTTCTCCGTATGACAGCCACTAAATGGATTTTTAATCGACTATACATTTTTATAGTATTTAAAAATATGTAATCATTTTGAGTAGAAAATGTAAAACAAATGGACTTCTACGATTAATATAGTAGACTTAAATTTGTCATAGAAAGTGTAGTATTGAAAAGTATCGGAAAAAAATACAATTCTTAAAGCAAAAATAATTTTGCAAATTAGCATCAAGTAATAAAACATAAGTATAAAAAATAGATCGTAGTAATTCTACGATCGCAGTCGGGAAATGGCGTTAGTCTTAATAGAAAAATGTTTAATTTTATGGTCTTAATGTGAATTTATCAATCTAAAGCGGTTCTTTAGAACTGACGGTATTGGTTGATAAAGAACGACATAAAAGGAAACCATTGTAGTTATTGTATTTCATTTAATATCAAATGGCATATCTGTCGAGTTGTTATTGAAGTCAATATGAAAGTTTCAGCATTTGTAACGTTCACTATTATTTTAACAGCTAGTGTAGTCTTCTCAAATGGAAGTAAGTATTTTCATTATGTATTAGTTGTTATTATTATTCATATCTAATATTTTAGTTTCAACGGTCCGGTGTCGAGGTAAAGCGCGGCGTTGAGTTCCGCCACTCAACATGCAATGCCTACAGTTTGTTGGAAATGTCCTGAATAACCTAACACTTATTTCCAAAATAACTCAAATTAAAAAATATATAAATAAAACTTGTTGTTCTAGTTATATCATGTACTAAATAGTATTCTCATATTGTTTTCTTCCTTTTATCTGCAGATTCTTTTAGAAATCAAATTCGTTTAATTTGATTTCAATCAACATAATTGCTTATGTTGTTATATTGTATATAAGCACATTCACATACACACACACACACATACATATGGCGCATTTCCTCTTATTTATTCTTTATATATTATTACTTTTTATACTTCGAATTCTTTTGTTTTGTTATTCTTTTTTTTTTAAGTTTTAAATATGTATC
This sequence comes from Heliconius aoede, assembly GCA_037355905.1. Classification (NCBI taxonomy): domain Eukaryota; kingdom Metazoa; phylum Arthropoda; class Insecta; order Lepidoptera; family Nymphalidae; genus Heliconius; species Heliconius aoede. The sequence goes on from JBAIZZ010000150.1 coordinate 940,177, forward strand.
TCTTTTATTCTTAACAACATTATGTTCAATTGATGTGTAGCTCTGTACTAAGATTATATTTATAAGTAGAAAACTGTAATTGGCTTTATTTTTTTGGTACAAGTTTTGTTGGTTAATAATATCCTGTTGTTTTCTGTATAATAATTAAATAAATAAAAATAAAATAAAAAGCAAATCTCATTTTTCTAAAAATCTTACGTACTTTGATTTTGCCTTGGCAAACAGCTTGGCAACAAACTAGACTTATAAATAATAACAAATTGATTTGACACTGTTTTTAATTAGTTTTTTTAATACCGTTGAAGAATTAGCGTCGAGTTGTTTCACATAAATGTCAGCAATTTTCACGCAAGTCATATTTTTTTTAAATAATCCACCTTTGTGCGTGTGTAGGATTGACAGAGAAAACTATTATCAAAACACTGTTAAAAAAATAATAATTTATTGGGTATTGAGTGACGTATTTCAACATTTAGTTTTAAATAATATAAACACTTCCGCCACTCAACACGCAATGCCTCTAGAAATCGGCAGAAAGCGGGGAACGGAGTGTCTTAACATTAGGTTCCCTCCGTCTACCCTGCTACAGCGTGAAGCTGATGATGATGATGATGATGATGACTTGACTTCGTTCAATAAAACCGAGACATAAAAATATTTAAATTCCAACAAAGTAGTAATCAATCCGTACAATAGTTCACAACTATTCCATTATTTAGATAATCGACAGTTATTATTTTGAAATTAATCCAAGAATTTTTTTATTATTGATATAGATATCATAGCTGGCTACTATGGATCGTGGGCGACGTATAGAAGTAGTTTGGGCAAATTTGATGTAAGCAACATAAATGTAGACCTGTGCACACATCTAATATATGCCTTCGCTGGGATTGATACGCAAGGAAATATCATATCTTTAGATCCAGAATTGGACTTGCCTGATGGTAAAGGTAAGAGTTATACGACATTACCAAGATTAAAGCAGAAACATAATAAACTATTATAGAATACAGAAATAATACAAAAACTTTTACGATTCCATGCTATAGAAAATAATGAAAAATGTATATACACATTGAAAAATGTATATATCAAGATATGTTTAAATAGAATATATTATATAAAAAAATATATAAATATGTGCCTAATTAAAATATTATATTCTATTAAGACGGATTATAAACAAAAGACAAATCTAAATGTAAAATAATTGTCATTTTCACATGAGTATTGAATGAAATCAAGAATGTCATTCATATCAATATAAATGTTAAGTTATCAAAGCTCGGACAGATATTAAAATAATTTAAATTATATTTTGAAAACATTCAGATAACTTCAGAAAGTTCACTTCACTGAAAAAACAGAATTCCAATCTTAAAACCATACTGGCGGTCGGTGGGTGGAATGAAGGCTCTGCTAAGTATTCAATTGTAAGTGCAAATTCTCTACTTTAAATATTTGTTTATTCTCTATAATTGTAAGCGCATAATTAATATATATTTCGTATAAAATAAATATACAAACATACGCCATTTTTTTTTTCCAGATGGCAGCAAATAAAACACTCAGAAGTAATTTTATTAACAGTGCAATAGATTTTCTGCAAAAATTTGATTTTGATGGTCTAGATATTGATTGGGAATATCCTAATCGTCGTGATTCTGTCCACGGCGAAGCTGATATTAATAATTTTTCACAACTCTTAAGAGAACTAAGGGAAGAGTTTGATCAATATGGATATATACTAAGCGCTGCAGTATCTGCAGTAAAGAGCGCCGCGTCGCAGTCATACGACATACCCACTATTGCACAGTGAGTACACTTTGGATCTAATAGTAATGACAGATTAGAAATACACATATATCATTACATTATCTATTTAATTCAAACTATCAGTTTGTTTGACTAGATAAAATATTATTATTCGATAGATAATTTTAGTTTCGAGCAATTTATCACGGTATTATTTATTTCATATAAAAATGTATAATAATATCCTTTCAGATATTTAGATTTCGTTAATATAATGACGTACGACTTTTACGGATCTTGGGATACGGTAACCGGTCATAACGCACAACTTCACAAGGGTGAAGGTGATGAAAATGTACCCAGAGAGGCCATAAACTCAATAGATGTCGCATTAGAATATTGGCTTGGTCAAGGTACATTGTAAATTGTTATTGGTAAAAAACTATACATAGACGATTTTATTAGGCTGTTTTAATCTAAAAACTATGAAATAAAATATATGATGAAATTTTATAATCAATTGACTATTCTACTAAGATAAAATTATTAATAATTTATTAAAGGTTGTCCACCACAAAAAATTGTTCTGGGTTTGCCATTTTATGGTCATACATTTGAATTATCCAATGCCAATAACAACAGTGTACGTGCTCCTTCCAACGGACCGGGAATAGCTGGTCCATATACCGCTACTAAAGGATTCATGGGGTACAATGAGGTAAAAAAAAATACTCATTTATACTATTTTAAATAATTATTTGACCCAATAGTAATTAATGTGTAGTTATTTGAGAGTGACTGACTCGTATGATATTTATAAGTATTATTCTTGAACTTTGTTTAATTCGGTTAACCTACGAGGGATTCTTTGCGATTAAAATCATAATTTATTTATAAAGGATAGAATGGAGTTAATAACAGAGTAAGAAATCTAGAGATTTTTTCAGCCTTGCCTCATACGAGATGCACGAAATTAAAAGCTGTTACATTACAAAAAATCCAAAAATTAGATGCCTATTTAATGAAAAAATATATACATATACGTAGTCGAGATTATTATCTAGGCAAAAACTAGCATCAAAACCTCATATCATTTACAAAAATTATTCTGGAACAAACATGCTTTGGAATAATTTTTGTAAATTTATTCTTTTATGATGTCATGTCGGAACCAGATGGGATTTGAAGTGTTCGTCTGTCTAGTATATAAATAGTTTTTTAAGCACACCATTATCGCCTACCTAAAGGAGTTCTCTTAATATTTGTTAACGTAATATATTTATTTAGTTATTATAATAATTTTCACAGTTCTGTGAGAAACAACAAACAGAAGATTGGGAGGTGCGTTATGATAATTTCGCCAAAGTGCCTTACGCGGTCCAAGGAACTAACTGGATTTCCTATGATGACGCCAATTCATTTGCAGCCAAAATTGAATACGGCCGACAATACAACATAACTGGTTTTATGGTTTGGAGTATTGAAACTGATGATTTTCATGGGACTTGCGGTGAAAGTTACCCATTACTTAAATCAATAAACAGAGCTTTAGGAACACTTCCTCTTACTACATCAGCATCTACTCCTGCAATTCCGTCAACTACTTTAGGTATTACTGCAAACTTATTTACTTTATTAATAATAAATTACACTATCTAAATTAAATATGCCGATACTTTTTTCAGCAACTCCTGAGGAGACCACAATTTGTAAGGACGAAGGTTTGACAGGAGATCCAAACGATTGTACCTCTTTTTATATGTGTATAAAAGATAGTTATGGAGTAATAATACCGAAATTATTTCAATGTCCTGGTAATCTTTATTGGGATGAAGTAACTTCGGCTTGTAACTATCCTGACCAAACTAAATGTAATTTGAATTGACTCGATGAGTAAATCAGGAAGATTATATAGAGATAATATATTTAATGTAATAAAAAGAATTTTCTTTTCATCTTTCACTCTACTCTATCGTAAGCACACCTACATCATAAACTTAAGTATTATCCCGAATTCAATTTAGATTCACATGTGAGATGCACCTAGAATTTCAAAATATTTTTAAGCTTTCAACGACAAATTAATTGTTAAGTACTAGAAAATGTTGTACTATTAAAAAAAACTTTCCAATACAATATTTTGTTTTATTACACTGCTATCTGTACTAAATATTGTTTGGATTTCAGATTGTTGACTTTGAAACGATGTAAGTATAAAGCGAACAAAGACGTTGTCAGTATTTACTCAGATGTTACATTAATATTCAAATAGGGTTTCGTTCAATCTAAAACATTTTGGGTGTTTCAATTGTCATATCCAGAGTTCTGCCTCGAGGCTATCCAAAAAGGTGAGGGGCAAACCTTTTCCGTAGTGAGTACTTGTAGGTCTACGAGTTAGGAAGAAATAGATATGATATTTACTTAACAGATCAATTAAGAATTTAAAATAAATATATATGAATAATATTATATATTAAGATGCCTAATACTTGTTTAGAAAACGCACAAAAATTTGAACGTAGCGGGACTGGAATGCGCGCCTCCTGAGAACCGTCCATGTGATCTTACCACTAAGCCATATGTTCTCATCAAGCAACATAAATAAGTCGAACAAGCGTATAAGAATTTCAACGTAGCTTAATTAAGATGCTTTTAATTTAATTATAGTGTGGTTCAATTTATCTTTTTAGTTTATTATTTATTTTTAATAATCAATTCAAACTATATTACACATGACTAAGTGCCCAAAGCCACTCTAACTGTAGTGACTATCCATGCAAAATATATATTTAAATTCGAACTTGTAGTTCTTGAGATTAGCGCGATTAACCAAACAAAACTTTAGCTTTATTATGTTGGTACACATTTTTTTTTTCAAATTTTAAATCATAATTTTATAGATTATGATCAACAAGTGTTCACAAAACAGACTCGTAAGTATTGAGAGCTCTCATAAAGTCCAAACTGTAGCCACTACAAATTGTACGACATAGAACACGAAGACTTTTCAACTTCTGTGTGAAATACAAACACTGTACTCGATATTTTTGAAGAGACGATTTAGCTACAAAATTTTTTTAAAAGCTCTTCACCCTTCCCGCACATCAGGGAAGGTAGTGGTAGATCTAGTGTTAAGACACTCCATTCCCCACTTTCCGTCTTATTTTCGACACATTACAAAAAAGAGGGGGAAAATGAAAACAATGTATTATATTCATTCCCCTGAGTGTGGATCCAACCCACAACTACCGCAATTACAGTCAGATACTGTCGCACAACACCACGTGACGTGACGTGACGGCGCTACATACATTTAAAATTTGAACAATTATTAAAAAATATACCAAAATTAATGTCTTGAAATTTTTACTTTCCATGTTTCCCTAAAACTCATTTTTTGTTGCATTAAATATGTACATGCATGTATGCAAATAGGAGTCGACAATCTGTGCAGCATTATGCAGTTTATCTGCACTCAGTAGATAGGTATGCTAATTTTACTACACGTGTTATTTCTAAACGCTTAACTAATCTCACATAAAGTGTTTTCGGGTTTTAGTTACATTTTTTTGTTTGTTTCATTCTAGATTTATTTATTATCTAAACGTAAATGAACGTACACGTTGTGCACGTGGAAAAAAAACATAAGTGAAGTCGTATTACCATCTAACGTCATAAAATATATTATTTAGAATATATACTATACTTTAGAAATATACTTTAGAATATATTATTAAAATCTTCCTCGTCGACACTCAACTCGTCATATTCTTTCGAAGTTTATACATTTGCATGAATAATTATATTAGAGTCGTTTCGAATCTTAATTTAAATTTTCAACTTACTCCTCTCTTTGAGAAAAGTTCCTTTATTTGTAATTCCATTCTTTTTCTCTTATCGGCTTCACTCTATATCATGCTTATAGCAGGGCAGGCAAAGGTGTTAAGACACTCCGTTTCGGAATTCAGGCCGTCGTGGTGCAGGGGCATAAGGGTGTGACTGTAACGCAACGATTGTGGGTTTGATTTCCACTTAGATGAACGAGTTATTATTATTAATATTTTCATTTTTTTACTCTCTTCCCTTCTCTACTTTTATTTTCCTTGGCGTCAACCAAGGCAAAAGCCCGACGTCAGGCTCCACCACTTAACACGTAATGTCTCGAAAAAATTGGCAGAAAGTTGGGAAGGGTGTGTAATTTAAGTTCCCTCTGCCTACTGTGCTGTATATGCGGAATAATTTTTTTACATTCACACTGTATTTCTCACATAGTAGAGCTCCCATTAAACATTTCCAATAGTTGCCATCTATTTTCTTAATGTCAGTCATTTTCTGTAGTAAAATGCTTACAATTCAAATATTTTGTATACACAAAATATGTTAGAGAGTGAATATGAAGAGAAGAGAGTGAAAATATGTGAGAGATGAATCACTTATTATAAATCATATGATACTTATCTCGCTAAACTAAAACCATACCACATATACGGTATATTTTCCAAAAAATATTTCCTATCAATAGAAAGTAAAAGAAATTCTCTTCCACGACATAATATGGAAACAATAGGCACGTGTAATATTGGAGATTACGGTACACGCCGAGTCAAGAGGGCGATATCAACAAGTCCGTGAATCGTTATAGAAATTGGTATTTCTCGTTCTCATTTGCCAATACTTGGTGCTACTTGGCATAATTTGCTTGAACAGTTCGCTTCTTGACTTTTTCATTATATTATTTGCGGCTATCGCTGTGGCATTGAGAGGCTTAGGTAGTTTATTTATTGTTTTTTTTTCAATATTGATTGTTCAATAAAAGGTATCTTTAAATTTGCGAATATATTTTTCAAATTTGTAACTTCGTCGCAATCGAATCCACATTCTCTGCCTCTGCGCCACAGCAACAGTACAACAGTACAGCGAACAGTAGTAAATTGAACACATGTTTTTAGTTTTTTTAGAATTCACCTCCTAAACTGAAAATATTTTCATAAATATTTATGTACATTTAATGAATATTCATATAGATCAATCGGGCAAAGCCGCCCAGGTCGGCTAGTATTACATATGCTTACAGCAATATTACATATATATATAACTCAAAGCGTTCTTATTAATATAGAGAACAAAGTTTGGGTTGCTACAGTTACCGAATCCCCTGGTGCTTACTTTGGAAAGACAAACTCAAATTGATTAAAATATGTATAACAATATTGCGTTAATATGTAATATAGGTTAGGCTAAGTTTGTGTAACTTTATGTATAAGTTAGTTGTTCGTCTGCGATTTCTATTGCGTAGTTTTTGGGGTAAAGCCTTTGACTTTATATGGATTTATTCGACGCGGTTTTTTTAGCTTTTCTTGTGACCAAGTGCAGATATTTTTTGTTGTAGAACGTTAACGTGCATATAATATGAACCCGGGTGTGGTGGTATTACAGTATACAATTCAAATTAAGCAAGTTTAGTGGTGGAACACAACGCTACGCATTTCCTCACTACCAGAGTGAGGAAATATAAATATTACATACTTCATTGGAGTGGAAATCGAATCCACAGCTGTCGCGTTAACAGTCGCAGGCATGCACTCTTCACTTTCTGAAATTCCTCATATAAGGGGAAAACGTAAGAAATCGCCACTCAAAATATAAAAATCCATACAAAAGAGTTGCGGGCGTCGACTAGTTTAATACATATCAGAGTATAAGCTTATAAAGACCACTTTAGCCCAATTACCATGAATAAATAGCAAATATTAAATATTGACAAGACCTCAATGACGTTGTAAAGTAAGGGTTTAATGGATTTGATAGATTAAGGTACAATGAAATCAATTTACTATTTGTTTTAAACTACTATAAGCAAATTATGTATTTTTGATAAAGTAAAATATATATTTCTACTATACGCTTTATCCGCTTTATCACTTGCAAGGCTAGGCAGAGAATAATAGTGACAAGATATTTTGTTCTCCATTTTTGAACAAAAATATATTTTATTACATATTTATTTTTTCCTAGCGACTCACCCGTGTCTTCGCCCGCTTATACCAAACTACTATTTATTTACTAATCTGAATTGTTTTCGTGGTCTAATACCGTTATCATACTTTGTCGATATTGATATTTTCTATTTTTAATTTGCCAAAGTACAATACCGAAAGCTGCATTTAAATCACCGATAGACTTTTCACGTACAAAATATCAAACGAATAAAAAATTAAAACAGCACATTAATTATCAAAAATACACAATTAACGATGAATCCAAAAAATATTTTCTTATTTTGTTCTTTATGCCGATTCTGCCGAAGTAGCATTTCTAAAGAAAATAAGGAAAATCTTCAACGAGACCAATAAGAGCTTTGACAAATGGTTGGTGTACTCTGTGATCTATGAGACGGGCGGATATCTGCTAACAATGCAATGGACTGGCGTTTCCTAATTATATATATCTATATATTTACTTTATGTACAAGATAATATAAATATAATGTTTTATAAAATGCATAATATTATGGATAAAAAATTCACTAGAAAGGACGTACTTGCTTTCATACGTCCTTTATATAAAAAAAATACCTATACATGATACGTCAACAGAAATTAAAGTTAAAGTAAGCATGCAGAACATAAAAATAAATTTTCAAGTGAAACTTCAGCGTTGAATAAAACATGAGAACTTTCTGCGAAGATAGCAAAAATATTTCCAAGTTAAATGTAAATATATTATAGTATTATATGTATGCAGAGTGATGGTTGAGTGAAATGAGCAATAACTCGGGAATATTCAAAGAAATCGGTTAAGTGGGAGTCGGGCTCGCCCACCGAGTCTTCTGTACCATTTTCAGAGTTGTAGTAGATCAATGATAAGTATAATATAACACAAATAAAATTGGACAAACTTAAGTTTACGGTCAAGTATAAAATAAACTACAAATATTATTAATGAATATTAGTAGTTTATTTTAATTTCATGTCAAACTTCATTACTTAATTTTTTTGATTTTCACAATTTAAACTAATTTATGATTATTATAAATTTTTGGAAACCCGACGGTTCGAACACATTACAGCAGTCCGCGGTCACGGGTAGACTGATTTGGCATTCGTCTGTCAGTTGTTTATTACTCTGGTTAGATAGTTTAATTTAAAATCCATTCTTCTCGAGATAAATAGTGTTGACAGACGGACCGACGGACAAAAAAGAAATCATATAAGGATTCCATTTGTAAAAAATGGATTTCTGTTTTGAGACTTGGAACCCTAAAAAGTGTAAATGAGCTACGAAAAGGTTAACTAGTTCATTTCTTTTATTATATAAATAACAAAAAAAAAATTGTCTGACAATTGCGTTGTGAATTCCTACGCCCAACGCCCAATGCCTCAAATTCGGTCGAAAACCGGTTAGTAACAATTTAAGTATATAATATAAGTAGATAGGTATACTTATATACAAAACTTATATATCTACTTATATACATAACGGTATTTTTTTTAACGGTTATTCTGATGTATAAGTTATATAACTGTAAAGTTTTCTGTGTTCAGAAGTTTTTACGTGAAGGTCAAACAGACATACATCCTCATAAACTTTCACATTTATTATATTGGTAAGATAACTGACCGTAGCTAACTCCCTCATACATTCAACGTAAACACTAGAAGAACTTATGACAACTATATAAAAACAAACAACTCAAACGGCATCTATTGAAACAAAAATAATATACAAACTGAATGAGCAACCGGGTCAGGCGGAAGCTTGCAGCGGACAAAAGCTGTGTCACTACACTTAATGTATTGCTGTTCTTCAGCTCACCTAACGCCCTTACTAAATGTTCTTAGTATTTTAAAAAATTGAAAGATAAATGAATAATATGTTGCAAAATATACTATTTTTATTTTCTGTTCTACTTTGTATTAGGAGAACAAAAGTGACTGTAAACGCAACTGGTTGTGGGTTCGATACCCGCTCGAAAAAGTTATATATAATATTTATATTTCCATATTTTCGCTCTGCCACGAATTCTGCCACACAACACGCAATGCTTTTAGAATTCAGCGGATAATGGAGAAAAGAGTGTTTTAGCACTAGCTTCTCCCATGTGTGTGAAACGACTTTGAAAAAGTTATACGGTGTACGTATATATTAAAGTCAATGAATGTACTATTGATCATCTATTGTTGTTTTAACTATATGTTTGGAATTTTTATGGCAATATTTTTAAACTGATATGGGAAAGTTTTGGAGTAAATTATTCAATAATATAAATAAAATAAATTCAATAAATTAAAATAATTAATCACTGGGTGAGAATCCAAGCCACAAATGTCTTGTGTTATTATATATTACTTAAAAGTCGAAACTATTACTTAATATTCCAAATAAAAGTACTTGATTATCCTTTTATTATCCTCATCACGTTTTACTCTGCCTTGATGAGACAAACCGAGGCGTTAAGTTCCGTTAATCGACAAAAATAAAGAAAAGAGTATCAATTCAAATTAATTCAAAAAAAATCATTTCGAGAATATTTAGTAAAATCTATCCAAACAACTTAATTTTAGGTTTACGAGCGAATCTGACGGGTGAGCGGACGGCTTAAGGCTAATTATTGCTTGAAAGCGCAGCTATTACCCATTAGAGCGTATTGTTTAATTCTAAGTACACAGTGCAACGGAATATAGCCTTTATTGTATCGAGTGACAACAGTGTTTCGTTTTATTGACGAAAGAACATTTCAATTTTAATTCGAGAAGCTTTACAACTCGTAGAAGAATAGAAACATAGGAGAGACTGTACCACTCTCTGCTTTTAGTGCAACTACATCATGTATGGCAAACCAGATATTAATTAGATTAATTATAACATCTATTGGGATTGTTGCGGCTTCTTAAAGCTTGAGCTTACTCAACCCTGATGTAACTCAGCACTACGATTTAGTTCTGCCACTCAAATAATTTCTCAGACTCGGGCAGAAAGCAGAAAACTCAGTGTCGAGACACTATATGTAGCGTAAAGGACTAGGTGGAACGTGTTGATCAAAGTCTTAATACAGAATACTCAGCCACATATGGAATAAAAATCTATACTTTATAATATTTATTTTATCTAGCTTCATGCTGTATACCGCGTGGGTAGGTAGACCGAGGCCCAAGCAATGCAATGTTACGAGGTTTCGTAACATTGCATTTTGAATGACGCAACTCAACGCTGCGCTTTGTATTGTTAACAAAGCGAGAAATAAAAACAAAGAATACTTGGATAAGTACTTAAGAGGGATTTCTATTATACGTCAAAAGTGGCCTCTGGATTCCTCATTTTATAAGCACCGGAAATGCTTTCCCAAACATCGAATTATCAATTCATATTTACATTGAGAAAGAAAAATATGCCTTTGATTATTTGTTCATCCCTTATTAAAAAACGTTTTACAATTGGTTTCCATCCCTTCCGGGATATTAACCGAACAAGTCCTAATTATACCATACAGAATGTATTTACTTTTCTTCTACATGAATTTCACTGGATAATTTCAACTAATCAATTTTATATTTTGTTTGCTTATTATATACATTATATTATAATATTTTGAGCTTTGCAAATATATTATAATATTTTGACCAGTCGTGACGCAGGGGCACAAGCGTGACATATGCACACATGACAGGTAGTGGGTTCGATTCCCACTCGAGGAAATGAAATATTAAATATTTTCTTTTGTTCGCTTTTGTAATGCGGCAATCTACGTCGTTAAGTTTCACACAATGCCCTCACAATTCGGCGGAAAGTGAAAAACGGAAATGTCTTGATTGGAACGGAGTGTAGTGTAGTGAAGAATATCGATGTAATTCGGTAATAAAGTATGGTCAATAGTTTAAATATAATTTCAAGAGAAGTATTTTTTTATGAACTACCACATTAGCATGCGTGTTGCAAGCAAATGAGTAGAAAACCAAGTATCTATGCAAAATAATAATTGTTAAAAAAATTGTAAATGTACATCAAACAACAGTTTCAATTCCATTTATCTCAATAATCACAAAAAAAAGAGAGAAAAGAGAAAAATATAACTAAAATGAAACGCTCGACGCCACGCGTATTAACTCACTTTTATAAGTCCATAAGCAGTTGTTAAACAAACTAAGCTCACGCAAACGGTTGTATTTGACTCGTAAATCGCAGGATTAACTCTGCAATTTTCCTACTTAATTGGTCCTTTACGGTTAATTAGTTGGCACGTAAGTTTTGTTACTATATATATTTATATTTATATATATATCACTAATAATTGTCTATGAGATTGTGAAGGTTTTGTATATTATATTGTCTGTTGAATGCGTGCAGATAAAAAAATATTAACATAACGTTCAATATATTTTTAGGTAAATTGTACTCTAACTCGGTGGTTAATAAATAAATAATATATGTATATAAGCTATAGAACAACAAAAATTCCTAAAAAAATACTTTTAAAAGTAAAATGGACGGCACAAAATTTTAATCTCTTCTTATGAGTGCGCAGTTTCCTATTTGACGGACGCGCTTACAAAGGGTTCGGAATATTGGGTGCGGAAATGTCGCGTAACTCTGACGTTGGGTAAACAGAATGTAATTATAAATCGACATAAATTATATACATGGTGTATTTTTTTTAATTAGTTGTGTATAGATTTTAATTCAATAATTCATAATATTCATGCAGTTGAAACGTTGATTAGAAATATTTTCTTTACAATAATTGTAGGTTCAATCCCATTTGGTAAATTGTACATAAAAATATTTATTTTACTTTTTTTTTCTATACTAATGTTAAAATTATTAAAAGTTAGTGAATTTCTAAACAATTAAAATATGAAAGTGAAGCTGTCATAGCAAATGTAAGCTCAACGAGTTCGGTTTCGGTTGCCACTTGGGGGAATTAAATATTTAATATTTCATATCGCCGTTCTGGTAACAAAGCAAAGCCCATCGTTGAGTTCCGCCACCCATCACACAATGCCTCAAGAATTCGCGGCATAACAGGAAACGGAGTGTTAAGACACTAGGTTCCCAGGGTCCCTCTGCCTATTCTACAATGTGTCGTAAAAAATAATTAAAAATACCAACTATATTATTGCTAAATCATATTATTCAATTTAATAAAATAATAAATTCAACATACAGACGTGTTTGATATTGCGTGAGAAATAGCGATTTCGGTAGAAATTGAAATGTCTGCCAGAGCCGAGGCATTGACGATAGTCACTTATCTACTATTTATGATACTCGCCTAGGGCTGTGTTTTATTGTTAAACAAAGACAAAAAAACTCAGAAACGTCGCTAAGATTTCTTATGTAATAATCATAAGTTCAGAAATGATTGAAGAATGGATCAAAATTACCTTAATAAGATAAAAGCTTTGTTTATTTTTATATATCACTCGCAGTGCAAAGTTTGATTTCCACTCCAGTAAAATATTTTTATTAATTTTCAGTTCCTCGCTCTGGTAATGAGGCAAAGCGCAGCATTGAATTCCATCACTTAACACGCAATAAGTACCTCCAGAATTTGACGGAAAGTAGGGAACCGAAGTTTATCATGCAGTGTAAGAATTTTTTTATGTTATTCAAACATAAAATATAAGAAAAATATTTTAAGCGCAGCAGCGTATGCATTTGCATCCCTCGGAAGCATCAAAGCGCTTTATCCGATTAATATATTCCTTCTCGTCAGTCTATCAGTTAAAATTTTACTATATATATTGATAGTTAAATAGACTCTGTTCAATTAAATAAAATCACCATCAAGACTAGCAATAGTCGAATAATAAATAGACAATATTTTATTCTAACAAACCTAAAATTAAAAGCAGGTAAACCCTGGCCAGTCCACAGTCTTCTTTCATTTATGACAACAAATCTGGGTAAACTACGCCTCCCAATATATAAAGCATCTGCCTCTTCTTATTATTCTGAACGGACGCACAGATTGTGGAAGAGCCGTGAAATATTTTACGAGAAACTTACTGGGATGTAGTACTAAACAATGTATTTACTATACATCATAACTTACTGTCGACATATTTTAACCTCCGTTCAAAGTCAAAGATTTTTTTTTCAAAAAAGGAACTTAATTTTCTTCATTTTTGAACGTCAAATAATTTACTGCCAGTTCCATCAAGTCCTAAGACCTGAGAAAAACTGGCACAAGAAACTTATTTAGATTTTTTTTTAAATGAATCATAAACAAATACACATTTAATTATTTTTGACAATCGTAACTTTGAAATAGACTAAACTCTGGAAAAGAATAGACCCTTGTCCTCCATGCACCGTCTAATTTTCGAGCCACTGCGTATTGAGCGATGGAACTTAATGTCGCATATTGGCTGCTGGCCATAGCTGAGAAGAAGTAAATTAAGTAAGTGGACCAGTCCACTTTCACAACGTCATTTTATATTATTTTGAATACTGTCTCTTGACAATAGGTTCTCGGGAAGAGCGTGTCGCTAAAATAATATTTTCTGAACAATATTTTATCAAACACTACTTCAACCGAGGCTATCGTGGCGCAGCGGTTATGGAATTCATAAGGCAGTAACTATTTTTTTTTTTTTGAGAACGGAGAACAGAGTGCGGGCTTCATGCGGGATACAGCGTGAAGCTAAAAAAATTAACATACTACTAGTGCTACAATATTGGCAATAAACGTATACGTTGTTAATATACCAACAAATCACAAGAGACATTTAATTGAATGTCAAAGTAAATACATCGTTACTACTTCATGAAGATATAACAGAATTCCACACAGGATCATATAATATACCAGATTAATAAGATTTATATTACATGAGCTATATTAATTATTAGCTGTCATGCGGTATCGTGATAGACTATCAAATATTCAAATGTTAAAGTTTAATGAGATTGAAATGTAAAATGGTTATAATGAAGAACATACAGCCATTGTGATATGTCATTATTTATTTATAATCTGTGTTATTATGGTAAAATTAAAATATTTGTATATGATTTTGTAAGTGATTTTTTTATTTCACATATTGTCTGTTTTGACATTTATGTTTATCGATTTTTGGATTTTTTCATCTATCACAGAAAAAAGAATAAAAATTACGACAAAAGACAAACTTTTAGGCTTAACTTTAAGCTCTTTTAATATTTACACAAATAGAAAGAAACAATTTTCACTTTACAAACAGTCGCTTCTGCAAATAGATTTAAACAAACAAGTGCTACCTGTGAAACTTTAAATGAAAATAAAATAAATCGAACAATTTCCAGTTTGCCGCGACAGTACGAACTGACAGATGCAAATAAAATAACGATCGTGTCACATGTCGCGCGGACATAACCGTATCTAAAAAACCGACACTTTTAGAAGCACTTCTCTCAATTGTTGAAACTGGTATCGAATCTATTTAGTGTAAAGTACAATCGATCTGCTTTTACCATAGTAATCTAGTAATAGTAATCTCATAAATGTTTAGATTATTAAATATAGTATAGTTACTTTTATAAACAATATAAAAGGCATTTTCAGCACTCAATGCCTCTACAATTCAGCGGAAAGTGGGAAGTGGATGTCTGGGGCGGTGTCTTAATGAGATACTACACTTATTGTAGTATCTCTACATTAAGTTTTCAGTTTCTCTCTGCCTACCCTACCTATGATATACAGCGTGAATCTGAAAAAATAGACATAAAATGCTTGATAACCTGTGTATAATATCGAAGTAATACTTGTAGCTGTAATCGTAGCAGGTCATTATTATATAATAGAATATTTATGTGAAATATACATATTGCTTGTGAATTAATAACATACTAGACATTTTAAAATTATTTTAAAAAACTGTTTTTTTAATAACCATAAAATATCAGAAGTTTCCCCATATCCCACACAAGATTTTTTGCTTCTCGGTGCATTTCGCACATTGCAGGGTAGATATTTGGTGTGACCTAGTGTGAAGACATCAAATTTTGGAGGTATAGAGTAGTAAGTGACGGAACTCAACACCGCGAAAATAGCACAACGACGTGAACATATTAAATATTTCATTCCCCCAAATCTGAATCGAACCCACAACCGTCACATTTACAGTTACATTCTTGTGCCCCTGCGTCAAGACGGAGGCCGTCTAATAGTGAAGTTAAAAGATCCCTATGGATTAGGGATCCGCACGCTAGCGTGACTATCAAAACCTCAATAATCACGTGTGCAGTCAGATACTATGCAAAGATGTGAGTCAAAAGTAAAAAAAAAAAGCAATATATCAAAAAAAAATCCTCATTATAGAGAAATCCAACAAAATAAACACAGCCCGTCGGTTATATCTCGCGATTTATCATATCCGGAGTGACATCGTTCGTGCATATTTTCAGATTTTCCAAGGCAATATTGAAAAATGTTTGCCTTCGGGTCGACTGATTTGATTTGTGCAACGCCCTAGTTATGTGAATCGGGCGCCTTGTAAATAAATAACGCTGAACAGATCTTCCAACGACTGCATTGTTCGGAATTTTCATTTTATATTTTATAATTTTTACGGTAATAGTGAGGTAACCTAGCTGGTTTTTAGGTATATTTAACCAAGTAGGTTGGCTGCGTTCTTCACTGTTCGCCCTAACTATCGAGACATTGAATGTTGAGTTTAGGATCTCAACGCCGATATTTGTCCTGATACTAGAACGAGGAAATAAAAAGGAGACATTCTGAGAACTTACAACAGTTCAGTATTTTATAATAATAAATAAATAATTTTATTGAAAAAAAATAATAATAGTATCAAAATATCCAGTCACGTAAATAGGTTGTTGAGAGATATTTATAAATTTCACACGCGCGCCCCGACGAATATCGAATTTTGTCAGCAAATGATGAATATATTACTAATTTACTTCGATAGAACTATAACAGTTTTTTTGTTTTTCATTCAATTCATTTTTTAGTCAGTTACTAGCGCCATGGATAATACACCCTATATATATCATACGAACTTATGTATATCTGATGACATATAATATAATCAGTATAAATGAGAAAGTATATGAATTAAAATAATATATAACAACAATAGAAATTAAATTATCAACATCAAGAAACTTTCCAGAGAGCGACATCAAAATTTAGATTAAAAGCCGAAACCGACTTTGTTATTATTCATGCAAATGTTTCAACTTCCACGAAATTAGTGCGAGGTGAGACGGAGTCACTCCGGAAATACTAAGTGGCACAGTTAATTTGACATTTCTCAATGGTTACGAGTTCATATCACAGTTACGGGGGTGGCTTTCATTTTAAATAGATTAGTTGTTGTTTTTTTGGAGTCTGCATATTCACAGCGAGGTGTTTAGTTTTTTTACACAAAAAATGCGTTTCTTATAATTGGAAGTAGGAAACAATTTCACGATTTTCACGCATAGCAATGTAGAGAATTTTAAGATACTTCAATCCCTAATGTCCGACACGTTGCGTGTTGAGTGGTGGAACTCAACCGCGCACTCTTATTACTAGAGCTAGAAACATTAAACTGACTACCCCAACAACAACTAACCCTGAGCGGAAATCGAATTTATAGCTATCGCGTATAGACTCGAAATAGACACATAACGGCCGTCGTAGCGCAGTGGTCAAGGGTGCCGCCCGTAAACGCAATGGTTGTGGGTTCGATTCCCGCTCGAGGAAGTGAAATATTTCTTTACGTTTATATTTCCATTTTTCTTCGCTCTGGTGTCAGGGCAAAGCGCAACGTTGAGTTCTGCCACTCAACACGCAATGCCTCCAGAATTCGGCAGAAAGTGGGGAACGGAGCGTCTTAACACTGAGGTTCCCTCTGCCTACCCTGCTGTGTGCGGGATACAACGTGCAACTGAAAAAAAATAGACACAGAACTACACATACAATAAACTAAATATCAGTAGGTAATTAACTACTATCATTCTGCGTCTTTGCGAGCATTGAATTTAATCATATCATTTGGTGTTAAGTACTGAAATATTTTAGACTTACTAAATTTTCAACAGCTCATATCCTCAAAGTGTACTCCGTGACACTAACGAAAATTTCTACAAACAAATTTGCATTAAAACGCTAAATGCTAATAAGGCATTGCTTCACAAATATTTATATAAAAGTGCGAATTTGATGCCACCGTGGCACAGTGGATCCGCGTGTGACTATTATCATGATAGTTATGGGTTCGATTCACACTCCGGTAGCAATTACTCTTTCAGTTGGTTTTTGATTAACCCACAAAATTTGAAACAATATGTCTAATTATTATATTTCATGATTCAATATTCTTTTTGTTTTAAGCTGAGAAGAAACACTAAAATCATAGTGTCGTGATATTTAAATTAATAAGAAATTAAATTCATTCCCGCTTTAGAGAATCGAACCTGCAACCGTCATCGACATGCTAACATTAAGTAAAGTATAGAAATATTATTCTATATTTCCAATTTGGAAAAAATAATAACTGCAATTTTAGTTTAAAAACCTCTGCGCTCTCACCTATCTTAGCGTTACGAGCTCTTCATAAATTTCAAGTGAAGCGGTAATAGTTCGCTTGAAATATTATTATTACGATTCAAGATTGCATCAGGTCAATTCGATTTATTATCTATTACAAATTTACAATTATGAATAATATTTTAATATAATTTTCTGTACTTACCTATCGCCCGTATATCGCCTTTACTTCTCTCCACCTTTTCATCACTGCCACATCCTACTCCCTTCATGTCTCTGAATCAAAGAAATTAGATTTTTCATTAAAAAAATATTAGATTTTAGAATTCTTAAATAATATAATTATGAAAAAATCTAATATAAAAACCAATAAAAAAATCATAAAAAATTGTGATAAAAATTTCGCTGTGAAATAAAAGTTAAATAATATCGTCTATAAGACGAGCATCGCTCTGGCTCTAGCTAACTTTAATATCTTTCGTCTCCGCGAGCACACCTACGAGTGTGTGTACGTCATATGCTAAGCTAAACGTAATACCTGCATCTGCTTTTTAATAAAAATATACAATATGACTATTATTTTTTTTAATAATTCATATATTATATTATATTAGTATTGATTGATATGAATTATAAAAAATAATATTTGTAGCATAGAACTTGCCGCCAAATTTTTGGAATTGTGTGTTGAGTAGCGGAACTCAACGCCACGCTTTAACTACCTGAACGTAGCAATGAAAATATTAAATATTTGTATATATTATTATCCCTGAGTGAGAATTGAACCAACAATCATCACCCATTGTACCCCTACGCCACTACGGCTTTTATAAAATATATAAAATTGCAATAATGCGACAATCTAACAGAAAATTACACGTAGGTAGCTGATTGAAAGCCCGTTAATGCTTTATTAAAGCCAAAAGCTCAAACATCATCCACATCATCTAATAGGTGGCACTCAACTACAGTGCGGTTTCGTAGGAATTTCCTTCCATCTGCTGCTCCACTGGTGTATACCCGCACCAAGCAGAATAGGCAAATAAAACTTTAAACCCAACTCAGTCATCATGTTTTCGCCCGAACACAAAATTTTACATGTTAAGTGACGGAACTCAACGCCGCGCCTTGTCTTGCCAGAGCGGCGAATCAAAAATAATTTGTCTATATATATATATATATATATATATATATATATATATTATAATCATAAAACGTAGACCGATGAATAATTAGTATACATTTTATTTATAGCCCACATTACTAAATAATTATTATCAATCAAATCAAAACTGATATATTATATACATTAAATATAGTTTAAGGTCAACAAATAATCTCAGATAATAAAACGCAGCCGCTGTTTGAGAACCATTCCCCGCAGAATAAACTACAGGAAGTATTTATAGCTATGTGACCCACAAACTCACGTGTAATAAAGAAAGTATATATTTTATAGAGGTCAAACGGGCTCAGAAGCCCAAACCTGCGACAGTAAACGACAGATTGTAAGTTCGATTCCCACTCTAGGAAATGAAATATCTAAATAATATTTTTATTTCTTCGCTCTGGAAACGAAGGCGGCGTTGAGTTCCGCCACTCAACAATGGCAGTAATAAATAAAATATTGTCCTAAGATGGAGAACTTTGTAAATTCTAATAAATACAAGATCCGTGAGGTCGAAACGAAAATTTATTTATAAATGCTTTATTTATAAAGACTAGCGGCTCTCGCGTGGCTTCGTCCACTTGAACTAAACAAATATTTAGATATTATTATTTAAGTATTTAGAGAAGATCTATCTAGATCCCTACCTATATATGTATATATACACGGTTATTTTGAAATCAAAGACACATATTACAATGTTACTTATATAAGTATGTATAGACGAGTAATATATAGATTATCGACTATATTTGGTTCAGATTGAATTCCGAGTGAAATTCTACAGACAGTGTAACCTAGTTTCGCTATCATCCGTTCATTAGGATGAGATTATTATATGGATTGTTGTTAATCCATCTTATTCGAGCTGCGTAGATTGAGTCAATAAATAGTTCTGGAAAAGTACAAAATAAAAACTATTTAAGCTGTCTTTCAATTCTGCTTGAAGGATTTTAGTTTTTTTTTCTTACTCTAGACTCATAAAGACTCTTAAACTTTTTCCAGCACGTTATCAGGCATTTGAAACTAGCTGTCAAAGACGACAAATTCAAAAATGAAACTAAAAAACTCATAGAACTAATGAAGAAGATATTGAAAGACGATTTAAATATAATAGTGGAAGACAGGGATATTAACTCAATATACAGAGTTGGAAAAATTACGTTATAATAAATACGTTTCACACAGGAGCATAAAATAAAAAATATAATCCATAAATTGTATCTATATTTAGATCTTATCAAAAGTCAAATTATGACAAACACGCTTAACAAAGCTCCAAATGACGTGTAAAATGCCTTTATATTCCCACCGTAGAAAGGAACACGATAAAAAGTGGCTTCAAAATATTTTTATTCTCTTGTAAATATTCCTTTCACTTAATATTCGTCTCATAAGCGACATGAGAGAGAGACGTGGTATGTGCGTAATTCAACCTATATCGAGGAGTATAATTATTTGGAAATGACAGGGTCCTAGATTGTCATCTACATTTAAGAGTTTGTTTGGTTGAACGTGCTAACCTCAGAACTATTGAATTGAAATTAGTTTTTTGTGTTTGATAATCCATTTTTGAGGCCGTCGTGGTGCAGTGGCACAAGGGTGTGACCGTAACGCGACGGTTGTGGGTTCGATCCCCACTCGAATAAGTGAAATGTTTATTTGCATTTATATATCCATTTCTTCGCTCTGATGTCGAGGTAAAGGGTGGTGTTGAATTCTGCCACTCAACACGCTATGCCTCCAGAATTCGGCAGATAGTGGGGAACGGAGTGTCTTAGCACTAGGTTCCCGCTGCCTACCTAGCTGTGTGCGGGATACAGCGTGTAGCTAATAGTCCATTTATAGGGGAAGACTATATATAATCTTCAGGGACAGAATTTTTTCTATTTTTTTGTAATTTATGTACTGAAATAAAAAATGGTTGATGAGAATGATGACGATCGACCAAGTCATGTGTACATTTACATATAAAAGTGAGTAAGAATATGCCCTTTCTAGTATATCTATGTGATTACATGTCAAAGACAGTATGTAAGCAACGAAACGCGCTTAATCAAAATCCTTATGGTAAGTGTTGAATAGTATTGATAAAAAATATGTTTTTTATATTATAGTAATCGTTTTTACTACAATTTTATAAAAAAAGAACTTGGATGTTTATTATGAAAACATAGTTATTTACATGGTTCGTTTGTAAAGACCCGTCTTGGCGCAGGGGCCTGAGATCCAAAAATACCTGGGCTCTCTTAGGAATTAAAGCTCGGACGCATGAAATATTTCTATTTTCTCATTCTGGTGCGAATTTACCGCAATGTCTCGAAAATTAAGCATAACCTTTTACCATGGAACGCATTGTCTTGCCCTTAGGGTCCCTACCATACAGTATGAAGGTATAAAACCCCTTGTATAAAGACTAAATATATATTATAAGTATTATAATATATTAGAAAATTAGAGAGAATGTTTACGTATACCGTTGAATACATATCTGTTATGAGGTAAGCTTCATTATTTCCTAAGATTAAATCCGTTTGTACAGGGCGTCAGATTTCCCTCGAGCCTCACCGACGTTTATTAGTAGAAATACAATAATGATTTATTCTCCCGCACCTGTAGTTAGCCTTACAGTTTTACTTTAATTTGGCAATTGTCGCTTCGACCGCAAATAATACCAAAGTTTAAATATTAATATTAATATAAATTAAATTAAAAAATATAATTTAAAATAATAATTTCTAATATCAAATCTATACATATAATAGAATTGCCATTGGTCGCTGTCTGTACATGGAAAATGGATGAGCAAAATTTGCTATTATAGGCATTTATCAAAGTAATAAAATCCAAAACGATGATTGTCAATGTACAATATAAAAATATGAGAAAAAAAAATTATCCTATAATAAAACCATTTATAATTAATATTTTTTTCAATTATAAGAAAAACAACGTTTAATGCAAAAGAAACAAAAATATTACTCAACATTTAAATGATCCCCGAATAAATTGAGTCTGGTTTTGGTAACCGCACACCACGCCGCAGCGATTAACTGAAAAATGCACAAAGTGCATGCAAATTGTACGCTGGAATCGGACCTATGGCCATTTCATAGTATGTAGACCGATGTGGTTGAATCATCATTTATGATATATTCCACATATAGCAGGGTAGGTAGACAAACCTAGTGTTAAGACACTCCGTTCCCCACACAACATTCAATTTTATGTCATACCAGTGTGGATATGGAGATAACTCATTCCCCAAATTGGGAATAGAAGAAGACGACACAAACGTCGTGTTTCAGACACACACTGTGAAGCTACGCCTAGCTATATTAAAGTGAAATATCACTAGGTTGTCTCTGTTTACTCTGTCAAATGTAAGGAAATAATTATTTTTAGAGAGTCTATTGTCATTTTAACATTAATGAACAATTAGGTATTGCCTATACCTTTCGAAGTAAATACCTCCCTCGTTATATTTTATTAGTTGTTTAACTAATACAGTGTCACGCTGTATCTCGCATGTAGCAGAGTAGGAAAATGAAGCCTAATAATATAATATTACACTGCCATTCGCACTTTCCGCGGAATTCTAGAGGCATTACGTGTTGAGGGGCGAAACTCAACACCGCGCTTTGTATCAACACCAGAATGAAGAAAATATTAAATATTTAATTTGTTCGAATGGTAATCGAACCAAAAAGTTTTAATTTTTTAATTTACGGCCACACGCTCGTTCTCCTTCGCCACTACTGGCCTGGAAAGAAAATTTCATAGAAAAATATTTCAAAATTGAAATTAAAAAATATATATATGAATACATTAACACTCATCCAGTGTCAATGTGTATCTTCTAAATATTTCCCGCAGGTTAACGTGACAATCACTGCCTTTGACGCCGCGCGTACGACCCTCTAGAATCCTACATTTTTTATCCTTTATACATTGTTCACATACAAATTCTCTTCATTGGACGCATACAACCGAAATATTTCATACCGAATTTCGCTTTATATTTTATTCGCTGCTCGATATTTTATTGTGTGATGTCATTATAAGTTTATACTTTTTTATTAAAAATCCTTTTATTGATATATTTGATTATAGTATTTAATATTTATTTGAATTTTTATTTTGTATGTAGTAGTTCATATTGAAGGATAAAAAAGATTGTATTGATGTAGTGGTTCGTTAAGAAAACAAAAGTTATTACAACAGTCTGCCGTATTATTTAAAAAGAGAAATATAAAATTTTAAAATATATATATATATATCCAATTTAAATTTAATTAAATCAAATATACGGCATCAGCATTGTTTCGAAATTAATTAAAATGATGAGAACGCTAACGAAATTTGCGCGGCGTTACGAGATTGGAGGCAAACAAACAATTCATTCAGGAAATTCAAGACACTTCGCTACAGAAATTAAAATATTTCGGGAACAATTATCAATTCATTACGCGGAGTTACATTACGCGTGTGACGATCCTAATGTAAAGAGAAAACTTTTGTCGTTACAAAAGTTCTGAACTGGTGTAGACTCGTGAAAAGGGAATGTTCTCAAAGTGCATACAGTTATTAAATTAGCTTCACGCTGATTTAATTTAATAAAAATATTATATAGACATTCAATTTATTTACATTGTATACTTAACGGTTTCCAGGTCGATACGACATGGGTACCTTCAAAAATCTCCACCTTAAAGGCCGACAACGCACCTGTTGCTCCTCTGGTGTTGCATGTGATCCTGGGGGGCGGTGATCACTTACCATCAGGTGATATAATTATAATTATTTATTTCTGTTAAATTTATAATAAAAATTTAGATACAAAGTTTATTCTGTTTATACTCTTTATATTAATTACGTGAAGCAAAAAAATGGGTACCTCGTTTAACGAAAATTATGCAGATCGAGTGGTATGAAGAGGAATTTGGCACAGTTCTAGTTTATAATTTATATAGAGAAGGAGTCCGGAATATTAATATTTTGTTAAAATAATACATAAAAAATACATAAATTTTATACATAGAATATATATAATACAAATGTCATTATAAAATATGTTTGAGAACATACACTTTTGTGTCAAGTGACATAAGTTGCCATGGCAACACTTATTGTACGCGTGAATTGATTCTCTTTTTCTCTAATAATATTAGATTTGCCGATTTCTACATTGAATGAATAAATTTATCCTTATACTTAAACGGACACCGGAAATATATTTTGAATATGGCATAAACATAAGTGGTGAACGGAGTGTCTTAACACTTATCTCCTTCTGTTTACTCTGTGAGAAAACGGCTTTTTTGCCTTTACATAAATATTTGCCCAAAAACAAAATTATTTAATTTAAAATAATTTTGTTTTTCACAAAGGAAACAAACGTGGACGTCGGAACGAATTCTCTTCCGCCCTTCGTAAAGCCAATATTTATCCGTATACATGCCATTGTTAGGCTAATCAATGCCCACAGCGTTGCGGCTTCCCTCATTATTAAAACACGCTGAAAATACTTTTTGTAATTAAATTTTGGTTTGTAAATGTGTATTGTTCAAATTTTGTTGTCTTTCTTTCTTATAATTCTGCGCCGCCTTTGTTTCTTTTCTATGAGAATAAGGTGAGTCAAGTTAATTATTAATTAATTCTCGGTTTCAATAGAATACGGTCTTTTGGAAAAAGAATTTCAACGTCTCATATTGAATTGATAGACGGTGACTCGCCTCACACTGGATAGTCCGACTTGTTATTATTTTGGTCCTCCATTGGCGAGATAACACAATTACTGCGCCACAGTGGTCTCTATAAAGTGATAAATTACACATACACCAAAAATAAATACGTGATTTCAAAAAATAAACAATAGAATTCGTGCATAACAAACCAAATAAAAACATTGTACAAACGTCGTTTTATACGATGTGATCTATTCAAAATGTTCAAATATATATATACAGTCGATTCAAAAGCGATTTTTACGAAACCAATTTGCCGTTGCAAAATATTTGATAAGCAAATTTCATTTAAATGCACTCTCCGACGGATCTGAAGCGATGTTAGATAAAAAAAATCAAGCGCTCGTTACTAGACCGGCCGATACAATTTCACATTTTGAATAGAAACTAGGCGTTCTCGAATATTTTTCACTTAAATAAATACTTAAGGCCAATCGCACGGTGGGGTGGCACAGACGTGTAAAGGCGACAGGTGGTGAGTTCAATTCCCACTCGAGGAAATGGAATATTTAATATTTTTATTTCTTCACTCAAAGCGCGTAGTTGAGTCCCACCAGTTACTTGAGCCCAGCATAGAGTTCCACCATAGTGATACACCATACGATGTCTAGAAAATTGAATGAAAAGTGGGGAGTGTATTAACACTATATGTATAGAGTATAATACAAACTTTACTTATATAACTAAAAGTTTGTAGCTATATAGCTACAAACTTTTACCTTTAAACTTCATTAAAATAACTAACCAATTATCTTTAAATACATTGAAATTATTTAATTATTTAAATAAATAATCGCATAGTTCAAGCGGGCGAAGCGGCTAACAGTACACTAGTGGTTAATGCTATTTAAATTAAGACCATTAAGTAGATGTTGATTGATAGATTTTGTTTTACAAGTATATTCCACTATATATTAGTATTCGTGAAACAAAGGTGCTCTAGCTTTATACAGCGTGAAGCTAGAGCTTTAGCTTCACGCTGTATCCCGCACATAGCAGAGTGGGCAGAGGGAACCTCGTGTCAAGACACTCCGTTCCCCACTGTCTGACGAATTCTGGCAGGCATTACGTGTTGAGTTGCAGAACTCACCGCCGCCTTTCTCTACTTTTACATTTCAAGAAGTGCAACAAATATCTGTTTGTTGTCAGATAGATGTAAACCAAGTAAATGGAATCTCCTAAGCCTGACACGAATTTAATTCTTAAAGTTAAATTAGTTTTCAACTGAATACACTAACCGGAACAGAGAGTGGCCGAAACTTATAATCAAACAGCGGATGCATCTTTTAAGTGTTAGGCTCGGATCCATTACTTAAGTGTACTAGAGTACGGTGTTGCACATATTTTGCTTTATTTTAAAAAAATGCTTTAATAAAGTTATTGTATATAATAATTTCCTATGTATGTATGTTAATAATTAATAAATGAGAAATAAATAAACATGAAAAAACTGATAAAATCATGATAAAAAAGTTAAAATAAAATTTATTATTTGGTTTCTTTAACATTTCCATATAATATAATTTTTATTCCGTACAAAAATATTGTTTTTTAATTAAAAATTCAATATCGAAAAACTTTAGTATTTCCAGTTTGTTAGTTTCGATTGTGGCACATTGTAAGCCTGAAATATCTCGCCATTTTTCACTATTTCCACGGTTGCGGGTGTAATTTCATACTCTCTCGACTTCGATGGATTGTCCTCTATCACGTAAATACAGTCATGGTTATTGACCGCGTAGTGCTATTTGTGAATTGCCAATATTTCCATGCTTTACCAGTTTGTTTTACAATGTTCCAGAATTGTAACGAATTGGTCTGGATACTAACACTATGTAGAATGTAGAAGCTACTGTAACGCTTTCAAATATTAGACTAATAATTATACGAAATAGATATTTCCCCGAATGACAGGAGGGATGGAGACTCTCAAAATGTAACATACAGATTGATAATTAAGTATAAAGTGTATAAAACGTCAGTCTGTTGTCAAAATCATATTAAAATTTTTCAAATTAGATTTTTTTTAAATAGACTTATCTTGGGTAATTTTTTTCTTTTTTTTTTTAATATCACGGGATACAGTCCCGTATTTAAGCTTAATCTCGCATTAAGGCTATTAATATAATATACATAATGGGATATAAGCTTTCGGCTTACCGTAATAAATGCGGGCTGGACTGAAAATGTGGACTGGAGTGTCTTAACACTAGGATTACTAGCCAGCCTCCACTTTCCGCCCAAATTCGAGACATTGACGAAACACAGACGCGGTCACACTGCATTACGATTACCATTTTATTTTACTACTATTTGGTAGTAAAAGAAAATTAATGTTGAAAATCAATAACATGTGTAATTTACTAAGTAATTAAAATTTTAAAATGCAAAGTGATTTTACGTTTAAGTTTTTACTGATTTTCTCCTTTGTATTCCTACATAAATCTTATCTTATTTATGAGGAAAGTAAAATTTATATATAAATAGTTATATAGCTCAAGTGTTTGTATGACTGTTATACTCATAACGTCCAAGTAGCAAGTAAGAGCTCTAATGTGAATAACCTAGTGCTTGGTGCCGGCTTTACTTTTAACGATAATGATTAAAATCTTTTAAAAATTTACGATATGTTTACTTATCCGTATTTAAACAAAAGAGGTGCATTTTTACTCGAAGGAAATATAAACCCACCCGCCTCCCCCCCTCCCTAAAGGAGAAAAATGCTGTGCAGGAAACTACCTTGAAACATGTATAAAATATACAGAAATACATATATAAAATCAAACTCATAGATAAATTTATAAGTGTCTATCTATCTATCTATCTATCTAATCATTTTGTTATTTAACACAAGTTCAGAATTCACTTCAATATTATAAAGTGGTGATAAGAGACATTATTTAAAATAAATTTGCAATTGTCCATTTATCATAATTGTATATTTTGTTAAAAGTTATGCACATAAAATGTATAAATTAATTCTTTGTGTACTCTTTGTTTTCGCGGGCGCTTTACATCACGTAGCTGCGGACGAGAGTAAGTTTTACACTTTATATTTAAGTAATATAAAGCTTTAAGTAAAATAATCTTTATATTTATTTCTTCACTCTAGTAACGAGGCAAAGCTCGGCGTTGAGTTTCACCACTCAGTATACAATTCCGCCCAATACCGCCGCTCAATACGCAAGTATTTCATATGCTACGTGAATAGAAATCGTATCTTCTTAATCTAAATTATACAGTCAAAATTTTACGAAACTTATCAAACGCCCAATAAAACTAATGGTAATATGTAAATTTAGTTCAGTAAATATGTTCTAATGTGTTTTATATATCATTCTATTCCAGAACTAGTCTTATGCTACTATGGAACGTGGGCGACGTACAGGAGCGGCCTCGGCAAGTTCGACGTGGCCGACATCAATACAGAACTCTGTACGCACATAGTTTACACGTTTGTTGGCATCAATGCGAGAGGCACTGTGATATCCTTAGATCCATACTTGGATTATCCAGATAATTGGGGCAAAGGTAAGTTACCTTAGTTGTTTGTAATCTACTCAATTGTTTTCAATATTTCAGGTTATTTCAACGATAAAATATATTTTATACTGCTTTTGATAAAAAAAAATTCTTCAAAGAAAAAATGTGGCATTTGTATTGCTTCCATATGAAGAGAAAAGTGTGGATTTTATTTATAATTTTCTTATGAAAAGGTTTGATTTCTCAGATATGTTAAGAAAAGTCAACGCGCTGAAAAATGATAATCCAAAACTCAAAACTATACTAGCTGTTGGGGGATGGAGCGAAGGTTCTGAAAAGTATTCTGTCGTAAGTTATTGTAGATAATATATTGATAAACTTTATTTTTAAAATAACAAAATAAATAGTATTTTCCAAAAACGTGTACATCTTAACAATAGATAATACGTAAGTTACACATGAATAGATAGGAATAAAAGTTATATTGTATTAGGTCTAAGAGCATTTTTATCTGTTCAAGGAATTGAATTTATGTTCTACACATAATCTTGGGAACAGGGTGTTTTAACACTAGGTTACCTCTGCCTATTTTCTAATAATTTTCTTTTCCGCAGATGGCAGCAAATAAAAAACTTCGACAAAACTTTATAAGTAGTGCAATAGAGATGGTTCAAAAGTTTGGTTTTGACGGCTTAGATGTCGATTGGGAGTATCCAAACCGTGGAGATACTGTATATGGCGAAGAAGACATACAAAATTTTAGTCAACTTCTAAAAGAATTAAGAGAAGAATTCGATAAACATAATCTAACCTTAAGTGCCGCCGTCTCGTCTGTAAAGGCAATGGCTTCTTTGTCTTATGATATCCCTGCTATTAGCCAGTATGTATTTTGCATTTTTACAATTATAACATTTTTATAACATTTCCAGCATCTTATTGGAACTTTCAGATAAAATCTTCTTTTTTTTCAACGTCATGCTGTACCCCTCAAATAGCAAGATAGGCAGAAGTAACTTGGGAACCTAATGTTTAGACACTCGGTTTTCATTAAAAACTTTTTTGCTACCCATTTTCAAATTCTCACGGCATTGTTTGTTAAGTGAAGAAAGACAGAAGTATTCTTAATTTAGGTTAATAAATAAATTACTATGTTATTAAGCATTTAATAAATTATAGAGTCAGGCAATTGTATTGCGAAAACGTCGATAATCTCTATAATACAAAAAATAAATCTCTATAATATTTATTAATTTAAATATTAATTCTGCAGGTACTTGGATTTAATAAATGTGATGGCGTATGATATGAGTACGCCTATTGATTTAGTAACTGGACACAACTCTCCCTTACATAGAGGAGAAGGAGATGAAAATGTACCAAAAGAAGAGGCTTACACTATTGAAGCTGTTTTAGATTACTGGTTGGCTCAAGGTAACAATTTATGTGCAAAATTAAATTTAGTTGAAAATTGCATTTTTGAGTCTGTGCAAATTTAATACAACTAGCAGAGATTTTTTTAAAATAATATTTGTCTAATTAAATCTAATGTCTCAGGATGCCCACCCAATAAGCTCGTATTGGGCTTACCTCTGTATGGACACACTTATGAACTAACCAATGCTAGTAACAATGGGGTAAGAGCCTATTCCAATGGACCCGGCATCGCAGGTCCTCATACGGCTACTAGAGGACTCATTGGATATAACGAAGTAAGTTTTAACGAAAAATTTTAACCTTAAGGGAATGAAATAGGGGTTGTATAAATAGTAAATCGGCACCGATTTTCATGAAAATTTGAAATTTAGACAGTTCAAAATATTTTATTGAACACGTGTTTAAAGCGGGCGAAGCCGCCCAGGTCGGCTAGTAATAAATAGATAAATACCTTACTTTCATGATATCTTAAATTGTATTCGTACTATGTCAACTGTAGTTGATGAAAAACGGTAATAACTGTCAAAGCATACGTAGATACAAACTGGCCTGTCCTGTCAACGTCGACTCCAGGGTACTTATTATCAATTGTCCATAATATTCCAGATGTGTCAGAAACTAAATATTGAATCTTGGCAACTTCGCAATGACGATCTAGCAAAATCACCTTATGCTGTGCAAGGAAGAAACTGGGTCTCATACGACAACAAGGATTCAATAAAGTTGAAAGTTGAATATGCCGTAAAACGTAATATCACACGTATCATGGTTTGGAGTATAGACACAGATGACTTCCTTGGCCTTTGTCAGTCTGAAGATTTCCCTTTGCTGAGAGCAGTGAACGCAGCATTGGGAAGATCTGTATCTAAACCTAGCACCAGTAATCCAAATACTCCTTCAACTCCAGGTGATTATAGAATTACATATATTTGACTTCTTTCAGTTATAACACTAATATAAGTGGCTGATATACTAACATTGAAGCAACTTTTGCTGGGCATTCAGGCAGCAAATCACAGTATGTTGAAATAAACATTTCATTTCCTCAAGAGAGAATCGAGTCCATAACCTATTCCATTTACAGCCGCATGCTTGTTCCCCTGCGCCTCGGCTACCCTCTTTTACTTAATATTATTAATATTCTTTTTGCAGATCCATCGCAGTTTGTTTGTAAAGATCTCGGATATTTCACGGATCCAACTAGTTGTACATCATATTACTACTGTATGAGGAGTGGCAACGGTGATATAGTGCCTAAATTACTTCACTGCCCTCCCAATCTTCACTGGGACCAGAAAAACCAATATTGCAACTATCCTAGCTTAGCTAATTGTAAACTTTGAACAATATTTTATAATCGGATACGTTAATGTAATTGACAGTAACAATAATATAATTATTTATGTATACATGAATTTTATTAACTTATGTATGTCAAGTTTTTGTTAAATGTGTATAAAATCTAAACGCTAAGAACATATCTACATATAACGACAAAAAAAATATTTGAGTGGGTACTGAGTATATGAACACTTTTTGTAACACGCATGTAACATGGTAGGCAGACGGAGCCTAGTGTTAAGACAAGTGGGTAGCAGAGTTCCCCCACTTTCCACAGAATTCTGGAGGCACGCATATTGCCTCGACATCAAAGCGAAGAAATATATATTTAACTTATAATACTTTAAATATTTCATTTCCTTGAGTCATTTCCGGGAGTCAACTTGTCGCGTTTACAGTCATACGCTTTGTGCCCCTGCACCACGCAAATCAGCAAATCAGCGTCACACTGTATACCGCACACAGGAGAGGGAACATCGGGTAGTCAGAGGGAACCTCATCATTATACTTTTTTATATAGTCTGTTCTATACCAAAATTAATTAATTTCCAAAAATACATGTATCGTTGTTCAAGAATTTACTTATATAATCCCTTCATATCGTTGGATATTATTGTTTATGCCCTAAAGGGTCAATCTTCTAGAGTTTGTATAACATATGTCAGTCGCTTAACCTTTGTCAACTTTCATATTAAATTCTATTAACTTTGATCCAGCTCAGTTATATGTGGTTTATTTTTCTATATTTTTATAAAATCTATTTTTATTTCATATACCTACCTAGTGTAATTGTTCTGAAAACGTTAAAACGTAGAAACGTTTTAAAAAAACGTAAAAACGTAATTCAGTAGAAATATTTGGATAAATATGTTGTGCATCTAAGAGTATCTAAAAGTTAAGGCTGTAAATTTTTGTAGTCAAATTATATCTTTAAAAGTTTAAGTCGTTAAAAACATAGGCTTTACTTGGACGTGCTTAGACGATTAAGAATATTCAACCTAATATTATTTAATTCGATATTTACAATCAGCATTTTACCTGGGAGCCTAGTGTTCTTCTGCTTTGCATTTTCCGCCGAATTCTCGAGACATCGCGTCACAATCGAACCCAGAATCGTTGCCACAACGGATTAAAAAATATATAATTGTAATTATTACTTTTTTATATAAGCAAATTCGAAATTATAATAGAATCGTGAGCTGTTGTCGCCAGATGTCTTGTTACTTAATCATGTAAGTGTCACACGCAGCTGCATCCAGCACGACTGTCGTGCACTGACTGTGTAACTTATGCTGACGTTTTAGTTTATTCTAAGTGCGTATTTTTGATACGTTTGTGTCTAACTGTAAATGCGACGGTTGAGGATTCGATATCCAGTCCAGGAATTAATTATTTTTATTTCCTCGTTGTAGTATGGCAAAAAACGGCATTGAGTTCCAACACTGAAAACGTAATGTGTCTAAGAAAGGCAAAGAAATACGAAATAAAGTGTTTTAAAAATAAAAGTAAAACTAAAACACTACGAGAAACAGATCAAAACCTCTTAACTTTACGTCACATTACAAATGGCTCTTCCTTTGCCAGAACGTACATTCTAAAAAGTTGGCAAAAGAATTCAACACACGTGACCCTTGTTCCTTATGAGCAACAGCTCACGTGTCACACTCAATGTTTGAGATTTTGATTGGCTTGATCTTTTTTTCGCTGAAAAAATAGTTGTTTTGTTGATTGAAATCGTTCGTGGTTAGAATAGAATGATAATACTGAAAGGTACTCTACTTTTTTTATATTGTTAGTGTAACAATAGCTTTTTTTTTATTTTTTTACCTTAACATTTTAGGCAGTGGGAGACTGATTGACGGTGTTAAAATACTCCGATTCTCATTTTTCGTTAGATTTTCGAGATATTGCGTATTTAGTGTTAGGATTAAATGCCGCGCATGATATTATGACTAGATTGGGGAAATTAAAATAATTTATCTCACACAAATAAAATATATGAAGACATCCTGTATAATATTTTGCATATTTAATATAACGAGACGAATATCTTGAGGTGCACAAACAATCACGCTCTTGCCCCCGGCGTACGTAGAATAATATTTGAGAAGGACAGGATATCTATAAGATATGTTATCTATATTTTTATACTAAAATTATAAAGTGAAAGTGTCTGTATGGTTGAACACACTAATCTCACCTACAGACACTGTTTCGAGTTGGAAAAATCTTTGTGTTTGATAATCCATATATCGAACAAGGCCATAAACTACTTAGATGCGTACAGCAGGCAATTCACATTCACGTCACCTACTTTCGCTCCCATATCACTTTGTCATTTTTTATTTGTATCCTTGTTATATTTATTTGTATCCTTGGAGACAGCTGCTATCCAAATACAAGTTGAACAACCAAGCTGACACGGCGCGACCTCGTTTAAAACCTGATTGGATGTCAAACCAAGGCGACACACCAGCTCCTGGTCGCGCGCAAGCTGAGTGATGATTACTGTAACTTTTCAGCTTTACAACTCTGTCAAACGCCCTATCCAAATCTAAAAAAGCACAGAAAGTTTGTTTATTAACAGCCAAAATTTTTCCATGATCGTGCGGAGGGAAAAGATCTGATCCATACAGCCTCTTCCAGATCTAAAGCTTCCTTGGGCCTTTTGTTGTTATACATCTAGTTTTATATATGTGATGAGATTCAAAAATATAATAAATCAAATATAATTTTAGTATCATGTCCTCTGAACAATGATGTTATACGAAAATTGTTTTCTTTAATATTTTTTGTATAAATAAGCAAATGAGCGATTCTAGAATTGGTTTTGTAAATGTACAATATACATTGTACTTTATTCGAGTAGAGATTAACTGCAAGATATTATGTATTATAAGCTATAGACGCGTATTTAATCTTATACCTCAATCCGTCCGTGACCATAGACTACTACAGAGACCGGTTACAGAATTAAAAAAAAACCGGTTACAGGTTACAGAATATCATAAAATTATCTAAACCATGTAAATAAATTTTGAGAAGTTTTCTAATTACTCCAACATTGTTCTAATTATTTACCTGTTATAATATACAAGAAGAAGAAGATAGATGCATTAGATAAAACTTAATTTTTTTAGAAGCTTAGAAACATAATAAGACGCTTTTAGGTTGAAGGGAAATTTCTTTCAAACGTCACAAAACGAATAAAGCTATCACAAAATTTTCAATAAAAATGAACATTAATTTAAATTGCCCGATTCATATTCAAGATTTGCAATTCATCACGAGGAAACTGGGTATTGTCGTTTGGAAATTTTTTTATGCGACGCTTATGAGTCGGGAAATTCATAACAGTGACATACATACATATACACATATTATATACAATATACAATAATTATACAATAATTATACAATAATTATACAATAATTATTTAAATAAGTATATTTATTATCGATTCTCGAGTGAGAATCGAACGTACTACCGCCCCTTTTACAGACAAACGGTGACTAATACGATATCCTAACTTTGTTTTATATATTACATCAGATTTTCTATTAAAAACTTAAGACTTTCCTTAACCATTCTTAGCACAGACCATAAGTTCTTAACAAGTGTGGAGTGTTATCTATAGTTTCCAGTCGGTCGCTCCGGAGACGCATGGCAGGAAACGATTTTAGCCCACTCGAATCGAAACCAATTTGTTACGATATCAACGTATAGAGTTGCATTACTGGACTCGCGAACGCGAAATCGTATTTTATTTGGCACTTAATGATTTAGATGTTTAATGGTTTTACTCAGCTTCTGTGTTCGTAGTGATAATAGTAATGTGGTATCAGAAGACAGATAAATGAAGCTATACTATTCTTGATAGAGGAAATCGTAACATTAAATTGTGCCATTAAACTTAAGTAAGTATTTACTATTGATATGCAAATAACGAAATATAATTAAAATAAAAATAATAAATGTAGCTTGAAATTAATAATTAAAAAATCATTAGGTACATTTTTTTTTTCAGCATCACGCTGTATCCCGCACAAGGTAGGCAGAGGGAACCTCGACGTTAAGACACTCCGTTTCCCACTTTCTGCCGAATTCAGGAGGCGTTGTGTGTTGAGTGGCAGAACTCAACACCGCGCTTTGCCTCGATACCAGAGCAAAGAAATGAAAATATAAACGTAAAGAAATATTTCACTTCCTCGAGTGGCAATCGAACCCACAACCGTCGTGTTTACGGGCGGCGCCCATATGCCACTGCGCCACGACGGCCTCAAACTTAGGTACATAATGACAGAATTTTAAAAAAAATACTTCAGTTATAAAAATGAATAGAAGTAAGACCATTGGTAAAATCAATTTGCTCGTCCTTGTTTTCAATATGAAAGTCAATTTTAATAAAAGATCTTGTTTGAAACGCTACGTTCGGAAGTCTTTAAAAGGATTTTTCATTTCGACGATTGATATTTTAAAAGTGGGTTTAATTATTATCAGTCTTAACCAGCTACTTTTTATGGCTTTGCTTATAGGTAAATACAATATGATAAATAGAAATTTGTCGGTTTTTGAAAATACTAGTAACAATTTATACTTAGATAATAATGAGAAATACTAGTTAATTATAATTTAAGGTCGTTGAGGTGAAGCGGTGAGCGATGCTATGGATTCTATTCTTATTCTGGAAAATGAATCCTTTCATATCCTCACACTGATAATAAAACAAAGTGAGACACTTGATTCCATCTGCTACCTTGCACAAGCGGGACTTAGCGTAAATCTAAAAAAATTAATCATATCTATCCAAAAGTAATAAATACAATCGAAACCAAATAAAATACACTCAAAGTTAAAATATTTAACCACAATTGCTGCAAAAAGAAAATTAGTAAAATAAAATATTTAGTTATTTCCATGATGTTATGAAACAAAATAGGTATAAAACAACTTAATCGAAATATTTGAATATTACTCAATGGCAAACACAACGCTTGAATAACACGACATCAATGCCGCAGAGCGATAATATTAGGCTGGCTGATTTATTATTCTATACAAAATAGCGCATTTTGTATAAGTTATAATTTAATAATAAGGCACAGGCGTGCGATTGTACATACGACAGGTAATATGTTCGATTCCCACTCGGAGGAATGATATATTCAATATTTTAGTTTTTTAGTTCCGCCACTCAACACGCAATGCCTCCAGAATTCAGCGGAAAGTGGGGAACGGAGTCTCTTAACACCAAGTTGCTTCTGCCTATCCTGCTGTGTGCGGGATACAGCGTGGCGCTGATTTGATTTTTGATTTTATATAATATTTGTTGGTACCTAATGCTTAGTGATAAATCATTTCGGCTTTACCTACATCAATTCATATATAAAATTCTAACGTACAGAATAATATTATTCGTAACAATGCACGTATTACACAATTGCGGTATTCCCGCCCATATCCTGTACGATTGGTTCTGTCACATTGATTATGTTGAGGTACCTTTGTTTCGTCTGGATAAAAGGTAGTATTCATACAGCCAACAACTACTCATTTGCTCTATGCTTTTATGCCAAGATGCCTCTATATTGAATAGAAATGGATAATTAATATTACTTAACTTATAAATTACTATTAGCAATGTCTATTGTATGAGTAACTTTTATATACGGGTGATTGTAATTTTATAATATATATTTTTGTTTCTTTATAATATCAGTTAAATACTGGTCAAATTAGAAAAATTATGTTAAGTAGATGATGCATACAACATATTTATACACTACCGTTTTTATATTAATACGGTTGATAATGCTGTAGCACAAGGGTGTGACTGTAACGCGACGGTTGTGGGTTCGATTCCCACTCGAGGAAGTGAGATATTTATTTACGTTTATATTGCCATTTTATTCGCTCTGGTTTCGAAGCAAAGCGCGGCGTTAAGTTCTGCGCGGTGTTAACTCAACAAGCAAAGTCTCCAGAATTCTGCAGAAAGTGGGGAACGGAGTGTCTTAACCCCGAGGTTCCCTCTGCCTATCCTGCTGTGTGCCGGATACAGCGTGATCTAATGCTGATGGAAAAAACTTTACATTTTTTTTTATGGAAAAGGACGAGGCAAACGAGCGTTCGGGTCGCCTGATGATAAGTGATCACCGCCGCCCACGACCCCGTGCAACACCAGAGGAGCTACAGGTGGGTTGCCGTTTGAACTTGTATTCATAAAAATAATACATTTTTATGAATACAAGTAAAAAAATTGCTCCACTCCACAAAAGCTCCACTTTTATATATTATTATTAAATTTGTAATTTTGAAAATAATTATGTAATACAAAGTTGGTGAAACTAAATCAAGAGTCTGTATATCAATTAAGAATATGTGTAAATTAAGAGTATGTGTTTATATTAAGTTAGTCAGGCATAGTCACAAGACCTGAATTGCTTACAGTACAGTACGTGACCGGGAGAAAAAAATTAAAAAATAGTCGTAAAGCTTATATTGAAAAAAGTAGTAATTCTAAATAATGACATAAGAAACAAGATGATGCTAGTAGGAAATATAAATAAAAATGAAGAGCAAAAGTGTAAGCACTTTAAGCGTGAAATGGAATTTATTTTAGGAACTATGTGATTTTTGTTTGTCAATGCCAAATGTACACTGTCAATCACTGTCAAATGTCAATGTCACTTAGAAAAAAAATATTGATGCAGCATCTTGCAGTCTTGTTTTAAATTATTGCTATTTAAAATATATAATTCAAATGGCGTCCACATCTAAAGACCAAGAAACCAACGCAAATCCTGACAATGGCACCAATGATATCGAGCCTGGCGCTTGTTCCGAAAGTATTCTTAATGCTACAGACTCCTTTGAAGAGTTTGCATCTGAGATGAGTTCTAGTCTCGAAGATAGAAATACTCTTACAACAAAATGCAGTACTATCAGTGAAATTCAAAGTGAAATCGGTGAAAGTTCCAAAGCATCGATAAGGGAGACGAAATCGAGTGATAATTTACAAAATAAAGATGTAAGTAGTGGTAATTGTTATCAAACTATTTTGTGGTGGGTGGATACAATAATAATCACATACATTACAGTTATATCACATTTCTTAACATGTATACATATTTGTTCCCGCCATTTATCTATTACATGGGAACTGGTTTGAACCCGCCCTAGTATGGTAACATAATCAACAACACCAGTAGTATATTTTTGTTTACATTACATTACAGTTATTTTTAATAATTAATGTAGAGATCATAAGATTTGGCCTTCCTCTCCTGCTGATTACCTTGCTAGGAATACAGTGTAAAGCGAAGTTAAGCCAACAATTAATGTATAAACCAAATCTTATGAGCTATGAGCATTATCTTATGAGCATCTAACTAAATGTAATGTCTATGTGCCCACTTGGGGCACTGAGATCTTTTCTTACTCTGAAACTCTAATGTGGAACTACCTCACTACAAACCAACTTGTAATTTATAAAGAAATAATTTTTTTTTCAGTTTGTGTAAAATTTTGACTTTGTTAGTTAGATATTATTGGCACTTTGCCATTGATATACAGAATTCAATCAGATTCTATATTTTGAATAAAAGGAAACTATATGAATATTGTTATTTCAGGAAACAATGTCAGCTTCAACTAGTTGTTCAAATCTTGATCAAAATGGAGATGAGATGGATGATAGAGATGATTATTTAAGATCACCTGAACTAGTTAATAAAGAAAAACATGTATTTATATTGAGCTCAGCAGGGAAACCTATTTATTCTAGGTAAATAAATATTTATTATTAGTAGCCTAGCTAGCCCATTTAGGGTTAAAAAGTTTGCAAGTTATATGTCTATATGTTGCTTCACAATCCCCCTTTAACCTCTTTTTCTTTTTGTGAAAATCACATGAAAATCAGTTCAACTGTTCCAAAGATTATCTCAAATAAATATACTGGCAGAAGAAAAGTAGAAAATTATTACTTTGTATATGCACTTGAAAAAACAGTTATTTCTACATAATAATGTTTTTTCTTTTCCTCATTTTCAAAAGAAGACATAAGGTGGTGTTCCATTTGGCCACAACACAATATCGTGAATTTTATTTTCGCACTCTGGGGAATGAATATTATAATATTTTCATTTCATGCAATGCAATGACATGCAATGTCACGAAAATTATTCAATAAATAGGGATTGGAGTATCTTAAACACTTGATTTTCTCTGTTCACCTGACTATATTCAGGATAGCAGGTATCTAACCTGCACCTTTTGAAAACTGTCTACCAATAGAAAGTCCAATGGTGTTTCAAAGGGTGTGGGTTCGAATCCCGTTACATACAAAATTTTATTTATATTATAATCTTATTTACATCATAACAAGTATTTTAATATTATGATTCTAGATATGGCAATGAAGATAAGCTGGCAGGCTTATGTGGTGTTATACAAGCTTTAGTAAGTGTAGTAGAAGAACAAAATCAAGATATATTAAGGTCTATTACAACAAAAGATTGTAAAACTGTGTTTTTAGTTAAAGGACCTCTAATTTTAGTTGCAATATCAAAGTCAAATGAAAGTGAAACTCAATTGGTATTGCAATTGACGTAAGTATATTTTTTATCAGTAGTTAGGCTTGAAATTCTATTCTCTTGAGATTGTCGTGGAGCAGTGACTCGATGGTAATGGGTTTAATTTCCACTCAGGGGGGTGAATGGTTCTCAATTTTTTGCTCTGGTAACAAGACAAAACGTTTTTTTTTTACATGTTTTTATCCCATACCTAGAAGAGAAAAATA
The DNA here is from genome assembly GCA_037355905.1 of Heliconius aoede. NCBI lineage: Eukaryota > Metazoa > Arthropoda > Insecta > Lepidoptera > Nymphalidae > Heliconius > Heliconius aoede. Next base: position 980,380 of record JBAIZZ010000150.1, read on the forward strand.
CTTTCTTTAGAAACATGTATAAATTTTAATGTAGGAGGATTTGTACCCGCGCCTCTGGACGGTTGACGGGGTTCAAATCCCTAAAAAAGTAAGATAAAATGTAGGCGAGTTCTATAACTTTGTATATGAGATTAAATAATAGTTTTTTAAACTAAATTTCAGGTATGCCTTCAATCAAATAGTATCAGTACTAACGTTAACACAGTTAAACAGAATATTTGAACAGCGTCGCAATTATGATCTACGTAGACTCCTCTCAGGCGCTGAAAGATTAATAGATAATTTACTTATTTTCATGGAGAAAGACCCCGCGTTCTTACTCGGTGCGGTCAGATGTTTACCCTTACCCGAAAAAGCAAGGGAAAATATAACAAACGCCATAACTTCTACGTGTAATAAAATAAGGGATTTAGTATTTGCTATATTGATAGCTGGTAATCAGTTGATCACTCTGGTCAGAATGAAAAAGTACACTCTACATCCGTCCGATATTCATTTGTTGTTCAATCTGGTTAGAAGCTCTGAATCATTCAAGACGGCTGAAAGTTGGACGCCAATATGTTTGCCTAAGTTTGATGCTACAGGGTTCCTCCACGGCCACGTGTCTTACATATCAGAGGACTGTCAAGCTTGCCTCCTTCTATTAACAGTACAAAGAGATGCCTTCTTCCCGTTATCACAGGCGAAACATACAATATCAGAGAAACTTAGACGTTCAAACTGTCTAGTGGCCATAAACGACGCGTTAAACAGAAAAAAAGATCTTACCACCACAAATCCTTTAAAACATATAGCTATTCCAGAAATTAGACATTTTATGTATAAATGTAAATCTACAGCACAATTGTTTACTTCGGATCCTATTAGTTTGGATAGGCTTCAAGATTATAGATTGAAACATAAAGATGGCGATGTGAAAGATACGAAAATAGAAAAGTTGTCAGATATAGATTATGTTAGGAATTACAGGCAGTTTTGTAGTCAAATTCATTGTTTGTCAACTCCGGCTAAGTTGATTTTTAGATCAAACTCCCTTGATACTGTTTTGGCTTGGGTGAGTATTTAATGTTCTGTTTTTTTTCGTTGTAGGTTCACTCTATATACTGGTATGTTAGGACACTTCGTTCCCTACGTGCCGCTCATTTGTCGAGACATAGCGTGTTGTGTAGCGGAACTATGTTTTGTTTTATTAGCAGAGCTAGAAAATGAAAATAATTCATTTCCCCAAGTGGGAATCGAACTCACAACTGGGAGCTTAGACACCGTAACTCTGCGCCACGGCGGCCTCGGCTACAAATGTGTTTGGTAAGGATAATCATTATGAACAGTTCTTCAGACATATGTAAAATACACATTACATCCGTGCAATGTTTATAAATTGATTACGTACATTTATTTTTATAACATAATCAGATTTTCCGCAATTTCTTAACCTAAATCGAAAAATGAAAATAATTCATTCACTTGAGGAAAAATCAGCGGAGTGGGATCTGAGTGTCTCAGCACTAGGCTTATGTTTACTCTGCCATCCCTGGTATGTGCGGGATAGATAGCGTGAAGCTAAAAAAGTAACACTAAGTTTTTTTATTATAGTATATATTTTTATTTCTTTTAAAGGTGACAAACGGTTTCGAGTTGTACGTAACATTTGATTCTCTAATGGAAAAGGATCACGCGATTCGAGCCGTAGATAGATTACTGCATTGGATCAAGAAGGAAGAACAAAGGATATTTATAATGCACGCGCCGACTTTTTAGCAAAAGCTGACAGTGACACTTAGTGACATAATAAAGAACTCGATTAATCGAAGTATCGCCGAGGAGTGAAATTGTTATAAAAATCGATTATAATTATGAACAATATCAATTTTATTTAAACTTAAATGTGTGCTTATTTTTTAATAACTTTTTTTTGTAAATTGAGCTTATAAATAAATAAATATATTTATTTTTATTCATAAACTGATAATGAATTAATCGTATAGCGTAGGTATAAATAAAAGTAATGTATAATTTACTCCACATGATAATGATCGATTGTTGATTAGTGGTTATTTAATAGTAAATATTTGAGTTTGTTATTTTGCTATGTTAGTTTTACGTGCAGAGTTTTATAGTAATCTTTAAAAAATGACAAGGCAAACGAGCGATCGCGTCACCTGATGGTAAGTGATCACCGCCGCCCACGACCCCGTGCAACACCAGAGGAGCTGCAGGTGCGTGGCCGGCCTTTAAGGTGGAGATAGACGCGCTTTTTGAAGTTACCCATGTCGTATCGACTTGGAAACACCGCCGCGGGTAGGCCATTCCACAGTTCCGTGGCGCGAGGAAGGAAGTTCCTACGAAACCGTACAGTAGTAGAGTGCCACGTATCCAGATGCAGTGTATGATATTTGAGCTTATGACGTATTGTACGGTTAGAAAATTCGGCGGCAGGTAACAGGTCAAATAGTTCTTCAGAACACTCCATGATAGTAAATTATTGTTATATTTAATTATTATTGTTAATCAATTATTAACAGACTGTCTTTGCGCATGGGCATGTGTGACTGTTGCGCGATGGGTGTCAATTCGACTCCCACTTGGGGAGATAAATTATTGAGGAACTACGAGGAACGCTCTGCCTATACTGATATATGCGGGATACAGCGTGAAGTTGTAATAACAGAAAACCATCAATAGAAGTACATTTAGTATAAATAAAAAGAAAATGTATTTTGTCATTAATTAATTTTGTCATTAATTCTGTGTAAAATTTTTATTTACTGTCCATAATTTATGCCTTCATAATAAATAATTTTTAAAAATATTATAGTTAAAAGAAAAGTATAACAATCCATTTCTTATAATCTTATATTATCAGTTTTATGTATATTGTTTAAAAAAATCACGACACAGTTGAAGTGGCTGAAATCAAAATTAGATATTTCAACGAATTTTTTAATACTGTTTAAAAGGTTTATCTCATTTACTATAATTATTTTGTCCTTATAAAAGGATTTGTATGAAAGTACAAAATAAAAAAGTGTAGTATCTATCACTATCTGTGATGTATTTGAAAAATTACATAGTCTAAAACTAATTTTATAAACGCTAATAAAAAATATATTTTTTATTTATTGTAAATATACGAAATAATGATGTAGAGGAACAATTGTGTAATTTATAATATAAGTGTAATTTGTATACTATATTGTGAGTATATAATTATAGAATATATATATATATAATTACAATACACATTGCATAGGCCATCACGATTCAGCGGTTAAAATGTAATGCGACAGTTGTCACTTCAGTTCCCCATCTAGAATTATTTTCTTCTTCTAGCAAGGAAACTAAGTGCCACTCAACACACAATGTCTTGAAATTTTGGTGGAAAGCAAAGAATAAAATAAGTATCTTTACACCAGGTTTCTCTCTGCCTACTCTGCAGGATACAAATAAATCTGAACTGCACTTTTAATTTTTGAATAGTATTTTATAACTAACCTAACATAACGGTACAAATGAATTGAATTGAGTGAATTATACTGTAATATCTATCCTTTTATTTTATGGTGTTAGTTTCTTTTATTTTATTTCACATTTCGTCTTCTGTAGATACACATTCAGCCTTTATAATCCTTTAAAATTAGTAAATTATTTATTTTTTAATTAACGGTTATGTAAATCTGAAATCAATAAATTTGTATACGTATAGTGGAAACTCTTATGTAACGAACAGGAAAAGAAAGTCGTTGAAAAATAAAAATTATTATCATTTTCTATATATCTTAACAAATGGAATTAGAGTCATATTAATAATAATAAAATAATGTGTGTATTCTTTCATACTTTTTAAGTAAAAGGTAATCAAAATATTAAAACCAAAAGATCTTAAACAACAAAGTGATCTTATAAAAGTTCCTTTTACCTTAAAAGGTACGAAACCTCAAAAACATGCAGAAATTGCCAAAATAGAGGGAGTTGGACGTTTTAAGTTCATTGTTAAATCAGACGACACTATATAGTTTGCACTTCTAAAAATATAAAACATTTCTATTTATATAAAATTACAAATCTAGCATAATAGGTTTTTAAAATACTATGAATTTAGTATACTATAAAAATTTGTGGAGATTATCCATTTCATTATGAAATATCAAAAATATATATACATAGCCGTGTGGTCCCGGCTTAGAATAGGATCACCCTGGTACTGTCGGTGTCGTAAGAGGCGACTAAAGTACGTGTGGTAGAGTCACGTCGCCAGTAATGGCAACACGCATGGGCAGACTCGACCGGATTTAATACCACCCCCGACATTTAAAACCGGCGTGAAGTAGTGGCCCTTGCCACTGCGTTTCGCATTAGGTAATGCCGGGCCCCGGTGCCCTTCATCTCCACCTTAAAGGCTGGCAACGCACCTGTGGCTCCTCTGGTGTTGCATGGGGTCGTGGGCGGCGGTGATCACTTACCATCAGGTGACCCGAACGCTCGTTTGCCTTGTCCTCTCCCATAAAAAAAAAAAAAAAATATACATAAATAGCCTGAAGTATTATTGTTGTAAATAAATCATGAAAAAAATATGAAATGTTTTTTAATATTAGAAAATTAAATGTTATATATCGACGATCCCTAGGCAAAGTATTCAAAGTGAATAATTGCAAATTTCTTTTATTATCTTTTTTCACTACTAAGAACATACATGATTTAAAAATTTATAAATTAATGTTTTTATTAAATTTAAAAAAAAATCATTAATGCAATAATACTTAGTAGTTCAAAAGGAAGGAATAAAAATATTTGATTTTTCACTCTCGATACTTTGTCTAGGGACCATCGATATATTAAAATAATATAACTATGTATTTAGTACAAACAATATCATTGCTTGGGCTAAATTATCTTGATTGACCCAATAGCTTAATATTATGCTCGTCAAAGTAACATTTTCTTTGCTCCGGTCTCATATATGTTACATAAATTGTTTTGATGTAATCCACTGTAGTTTTAGTTAACTTAAACTAACACTGACAAAATGTTTATATGCTTCATACACAATACTTAATTGAAAAAGGAAGTGAGATAGAAGATAAAAGCCAATCAATAACAAAACAAAATATACTAAATGTGCATTTATTATACTAATAACGGCCTCTATCCCGTCTCCTGTCAGGTTCATGGCGGTCTCGCCTCTCTTTCTCCCTATCCCTCTCCCGCTCACGAACACGTTCTCTGTCTCGCTCCCTCTCGCGTTCTCTCTCTCTTTCCCTCTCTCTACGTCGCTCTCGCTCTCTACTTCTTGAGCGATCACGTTTGCGTTCTTTGTCGCGACGTTCGCGGTCACGTGATCTGGAATTAAATAAAAAATTATATTACAAAAATTTATAAGAAATATTATGTAGCGGGACCTGTAGAACTCTTTTAAAAATCAGTAGATTTTTTGAAAACGGTATGGTAAAAATTACAAGCAAACATTCAAATTTAAGTAATCATTAATTGATTATGTTTGATTAAAAAATGAAACTGTCCAAGAAGCTTTATGACATTTATGACAGTAAAATTATAATTTTATCATTAAATATGAAAGCTTTATTGAGTATTGAGACTAGTCATGTCACAAAGTGTGCCCATAAGTGTGGCTGGTTATGGGTTTGACCTCCACGCCAAGAAATATTTATAATTTAATTTCCTTGCTCTGGTGACGAGCCAAAGTGTGGCAAAATGTGTTGATTTCCACTACTCAACAAGTAATGCTGCCATTAATTAGCAGAAAATGGAGTGCCTTAACACTCTATCCTGTTGTGTGTGCAGCTAATTTAATTTTGTAGGTTAATGTCAGATGAAATTTAAATGCAGGACATAGGTTTTACATAAGTATACTTACTACATAATTATTTTTTAATGAGAAAAATAAATAATATAGAAATTAAGAAGTACACTCTTGTGGCAAATTATACTATATAAAAATTCTTAAATTGTTGTTTATTCGTCTATTATAATTATTTTACTAACTTATTAAAAATTTTAAAAAATTGTAAAATTTAGTTAACCATACATTTTGTAGTTTCTTGATAGATCATTGCAGTGCTGGGAAATACAGGCTAAATTCAAAGGACTTGAGGCTAAATACATAGATAAAATGTTTAATTGGAAAGCTGGAAGGAGATGATGTTAATGTAAAATAGTAAATGTGATACCTATCACGTCTTCTATCTCTATCTCTTCTTACAATTGG
>JBAIZZ010000150.1:996602-1052852 GCA_037355905.1 Heliconius aoede
AATGTCTATATAATATTTTTATTAAATTAAATCAGCGTGAAGCTAATAAATAACTGTATGCACTTTGAGAGCATTCCCTTTTCACAAGTCTACACCAGTTCAGAACTTTTGTAACGACAAAAGTTTTCTCTTTACATTAGGATCGTCACACGCGTACTCCGCGTAATGAATTGATAATTGTTCCCGTAATATTTTAATTTCTGTTGCGAAGTGTCTTGAATTTCCTGAATGAATTGTTTGTTTGGCTTCAATCTCGTAACGCCGCGCAAATTTCGTTAGCGTTCTCATCATTTTAATTAATTTCGAAACAATGCCATTGCCGTATATTTGATTTAATTAAATTTAAATTGGATATATATATATATATTTTTAAATTTTATATTTCTCTTTTTAAATAATACGGACAGATTGTTGTAATAACTTTTGTTTTCTTAACGAACCACCACATCATTACAATCTTTTTTATCTTTCAATATGAACTACTATATACAAAATAAAAATTCAAATAAATATTAAATACTATAATCAAATATATCAATAAAAGGATTTTTAATAAAAAAGTATAAACTTATAATGACATCACAATAAAATATCGAGCAGCGAATAAAATATAAAGCGAAATTCGGTATGAAATATTTCGGTTGTATGCATCCAATGAAGAGAATTTGTATGTGAACAATGTATGAAGGATAAAAAATGTAGGATTCTAGAGGTTCGTGCGCGCGGCGTCAAAGGCAGTGATTGTCACGTTAACCTGCGGGAAATATTTCGAAGATACACATTAACGCTGGATGAGTGTTAATGTATTCATATATATTTTTTTTAATTTGCTGTGAAATTTTCTTTCCAGGCCAGTAGTGGCGAAGGTGCACGAGCGTGTGGCCGTAAATTCAAAAATTAAAACTTTTTGGTTCGATTCCCATTCGAAGAAATGAAATATTTAATATTTTCTTCGTTCTGGTGTTGATGCAAAGCGCGGTGTTGAGTTTCGCCCCTCAACACGTAATGCCTCTAGAATTCCGCGGAAAGTGCGAATCGCAGTGTAATAATATAATATTAGGCTTCATTTTTCTACTCTGCTACATGCGAGATACAGCGTGATACTGTATTAGTTAAACAACTAATAAAATATAACGAGGGAGGGATTTACTTTGAAAGGTATAGATAACACTTAATTGTTCATCCATTAATGTTAAAATGACAATGGGCTCTCTAAAAATAATTATTCCTTACATTTGACAGAGTAAACAGAGACAACCTAGTGATATTTCACTCTAATATAGCTAGGTGTAGCTTCACAGTGTGTGTCTGAAACACGACGTTTGTGATCATCTTCTTCTATTCCCAATTTGGGGAATGAGTTATCTCCATATCCACACTGGTATGACATAAAATTGAATGTTGCGTGGGGAACGGAGTGTCTTAACACTAGGTTTGTCTACCTACCCTACTATATGTGGAATATATCATAAAAGATGATTCAACCACATCGGTCTACATACTATGAAATGGCCATAGGTCCGATTCCAGCGTACAATTTGCATTCACTTTGTGCATTTTTCAGTTAATCGCTGCGGCGTGGTGTGCGGTTACCAAAACCAGACTCAATTTATTCGGGGATCATTTAAATGTTGAGTAATATTATTGTTTCTTTTGCATTATACGTTGTTTTTTGAAAAAAATATTAATTATAAATAGTTTTATTTTCGGATATTTTTTATTCTTATATTTTTATATTGTACATGAACAATCAAACAAACTTTTATAATTTATAAATATTACCAAAGAGATTAGATTCCATGTACAGACCGCTACCAGTGGCAATTCTATTATATGTATAGATTTGATATTAGAAGTTATTATTATAAATTATATTTTTTAATTTAATTTATATTAATATTTAAACTTTGGTATTGTTTGCGGTCGAAGCGACAATTGCCAAATTAAAGTAAAACCGTAAGGCTAACTACAGGTGCGGGAAAATAAATCATTATTGTATTTCTACTAATAAACGTCGGTGAGGCTCGAGGGAAATCTGACGCCCTGTACAAACGGATTTAATCTTAGGAAATAATGAAGCTTACCTCATAACAGATATGTATTCAACGGTATACGTAAACATTCTCTCTAATTTTCTAATATATTATAATACTTATAATATATATTTAGTCTTTATATAAGCGGTTTTATACCTTCATACTGTATGGTAGGGACCCTAAGGGCAAGACAATGCGTTCCATGGTAAAAGGTTATGCTTAATTTTCGAGACATTGCGGTAAATTCGCACCAGAATGAGAAAATAGAAATATTTCATGCGTCCGAGCTTTAATTCCTAAGAGAGCCCAGGTATTTCTGGATCTAAGGCCCCTGCGCCGAGACGGGTCTTTACAAACGAACTCTGCAAATAACTATGTTTTCATAATAAACATCCAAGTTCTTTTTTTATAAAATTGTAGTAAAAACGAATACTATAATATAAAAAACATATTTTTTAGCAATGCTATTTAACAGTGAGAACTTACCATAAGGATTTTGATTAAGCGCGTTCCGTTGCTTACATACTGTCTTTGACATGTAATCACATAGATATACTAGAAAGGGCATGTTTTTACTCACTTTTATATGGAAATGTACACATGACTTGGTCTATCGTCATCATTCTCATCAGTCTTTTTGTATTTCAGTACTTAAAATATAAAAAAATAGAAACATTTTAGTCCCTGAAGATTATAACTAATATTTTATAAAGTATAATACAATGTAATGTTTGTAATATAGTCATTGTCTTCCCCTACATATGGACTATTAGCTACACGCTGTATCCCTCACATAGTTGGGTAGAGGGTACCTAGTGCTAAGACACTCTGTTCCCCACTTTCTGCCTATTTCTGGAGGCATAGCGTGTTGAGTGGCAGAATTCAATGCCGCCCTTTGCCTTGACACCAGAGCGAAGAAATGGAAATATAAATGCAAATAAACATTTCACTTATTCGAGTGGGGATCGAACCCACAACCGTCGCGTTACGGTCATACCCTTGTGCCACTGCACCACGACGGCTTCAAAAATGGATTATCAAACACAAAAAACTAATTTCAATTCAATAGTTCTGAGGTTAGCACGTTCAACCAAACAAACTCTTAAATGTAGATGACAATCTAGGACCCTGTCATTTCCAAATAATTATACTCCTCGATATAGGTTGAATTACGCACATACCACGTCTCTCTCTCATGTCGCTTATGAGACGAATATTAAGTGAAAGGAATATTTACAAGAGAATAAAAATATTTTGAAGCCACTTTTTATCGTGTTCCTTTCTACGGTGGGAATATAAAGGCATTTTACACGTCATTTGGAGCTTTGTTAAGCGTGTTTGTCATAATTTGACTTTTGATAAGATCTAAATATAGATACAATTTATGTATTATATTTTTTATTTATGCTCCTGCGTGAAACGTATTTATTATAACGTAATTTTTCCAATTCTGTATATTGAGTTAATATCCCTGTCTTTCAATATCTTCGTCAGTTTTTTAGTTGAATTTTCATTTTTGAATTTGTCGTCGTTGACAGCTAGTTTCAAATGCCTGATAATGTGCTCAAAAAAGTTTATGAGTCTTTATGAGTCTAAAGTAAGAAAAAAAAACTAAAATCCTACAAGTAGAATTGAGAGACAGCTTAAATAGTTTTTTTTGTACTATACTTTTCCAGAACTATTTATTGACTCAATCTACGCAGCTCGAATAAGATGGATTAACAACAATCCATATAATAATCTCATCTTAATGAACGGATGATGGCGAAACTAGGTTACACTGTCTGTAGAATTTCACTCGGAATTCAATCTGAACCAAATATAGTCGATAATCTATATATTACTCATCTATACATACTTATATAAGTAAAATTGTAATATGTGTCTTTGATTTTAAAATAACCGTGTATATATACAAATATAGGTAGGGATCTAGATAGATATTCTCTAAATACTTCAATAATAATATCTAAATATTTGTTTAGTTCAAGCGGGCGAAGTCACGCCTGAGCCGCTAGTCTACAACTTATAAATAAATTTTCGTTTGACTTCACGGATCTTGTATTTATTAAAATTTACAAGGTTCTCCATCTTAGGACAATATTTTATTTATTACTGTCATTATTGAGTGGCGGAACTCAACGTCGCCTCCGTTACCAAAGCGAGAAAATGAAAATATTAGATATGTCATTTCCTAAAGTGGGAATTGAACTTACAATCTGTCGTTTACTGTCGCAGGTTTGAGCTTCTGAGCCCGTTTGACCTCTATAAAATATATACTTTCTTTATTACACGTGAGTTTGTGGGTCACATAGCTATAAATACTTCCTGTAGTTTATTCTGCGGGGAATGGTTCTCAAACAGCGGCTGCGTTTTATTATCTGAGATTATTTGTTGACCTTAACCTATATTTAATGTATATAATATATCAGTTTTGATTTGATTGATAATAATTATTTAGTATTACTAAACTTTTACTAAAAATTTTGTGGACTATAAATAAAATGTATTCTAAATATTCTTCCTGTTTTATGATTATAATATATATATAGACTAAATTATTGACAAGACAAGGCGCGGTATTGAGTTCCGTCACTTTACATGTAAATTTTTGTGTTCGGGCGAAAACATGATGACTGAGTTTGGTTTAAAGTTTTATTTGCCTATCCTGCTTTGCGCGGGTATACACCAGTGGAGCTGCAGATGGAAGGAAATTCCTACGAAACCGCACTGTAGTTGAGTGCCACCTATTAGATGGTGTGGATGATATTTGAGCTTTTGACTTTAATAAGGCATTAACGGGCTTTCAATCTACATCTACGTGTAATTTTCTGTTAGATTGTCGCATTATTGCAATTTTATATATTTTATAAAAGCCGTAATGGTGTAGGGGTACAATGGGCTGTAAACGTGATGTCTTTTGGTTCAATTCTCACTTAGGAATAATAATATATACAAATATTTCATATTTTCATTGCTACGTTCAGGTAAGTTCCGCTACTCAACACACAATTCCAAGAATTTGGCGGCAAGCTCTATGCTACAAATATTTTTTTTTTATAATTCATATCAATCAATACTAATATAATATAATATATGAATTATTAAAAAAATTATACTCATATTGTATAATTTTATTAAAAACCAGATGCAGGTATTACGTTTTAGCTTAGCATATGACGTACACACACTCGTAGGTGTGCTCGCGGAGACGAAAGATATTAAAGTTAGCTAGAGCCAGAGCGATGCTCGTCTTATAGACGATATTATTTAACTTTTATTTCACAGCGAAATTTTCATCACAATTTTTTATGTTTTTGTTATTGGTTTTTATATTAGAATTTTTCATAATTATATTATTGAAGAATTCTAAAATCTAATATTTTTTTAATGAAAAATCTATTTTCTTTGATTCAGGTACATGAAGGGAGTAGGATGTGGCAGTGATGAAAAGGTGGAGAGAAGTAAAGGCGATATACAGGCGATAGGAAAGTACAGAAAATTATATTAAAATATTATTCATAATTGTAAATTTGTAATAGATAATAAATCGAATTGACCTGATGCAATCTTGAATCGTAATAATAATATTTCAAGCGAACTATTACCGCTTCACTTGAAATTTATGAAGAGCTCGTAACGCTAAGATAGGTGAGAGCGCAGAGGTTTTTAAACTTAAATTGCAGTTATTATTTTTTCCAAATTGGAAATATAGAATAATATTTCTATACTTTACTTAATGTTAGCATCTCGATGACGGTTGCAGATTCGATTCTCTAAAGCGGGAATGAATTTAAATTTTTATTAATTTAAATATCACGACACTATGATTTTAGTGTTTCTTCTCAGCTTAAAACAAAAAGAATATTGAATCATGAAATATAATAATTAGACATATTGTTTCAAATTTTGTGGGTTAATCAAAACAACTGAAAGAGTAATTGCTACCGGAGTGTGAATCGAACCCATAACTATCATGATAATAGTCACACGCGGATCCACTGTGCCACGGTGGCATCAAATTCGCACTTTTAAATAAATATTTGTGAAGCAATGCCTTATTAGCATTTAGCGTTTTAATGCAAATTTGTTTGTAGAAATTTTCGTTAGTGTCACGGAGTACACTTTGAGGATATGAGCTGTTGAAAATTTAGTAAGTCTAAAATATTTCAGTACTTAACACCAAATGATATGATTAAATTCAATGCTCGCAAAGACGCAGAATGATAGTAGTTAATTACCTACTGATATTTAGTTTATTGTATGTGTAGTTCTGTGTCTATTTTTTTTCAGTTGCACGTTGCATCCCGCATACAGCAGGGTAGGCAGAGGGAACCTCAGTGTTAAGACGCTCCGTTCCCCACTTTCTGCCGAATTCTGGAGGCATTGCTTGTTGAGTGGCAGAACTCAACGCCGCGATTTGCTTCGACACCAGAGCAAAGAATAATGGAAATATAAACGTAAAGAAATATTTCACTTCCTCGAGCGGGAATCGAACCCACAACCGTTACGTTTACGGGCGGCACCCTTGACCACTGCGCTACGACGGCCGGTGTTATGTGTCTATTTGGAGTCTATACGCGATAGCTGTAGATTCGATTTCCGCTCAGGGTTAGTTGTTGTTGGGGTAATCAGTTTAATGTTCCTAGCTCTAGTAATAAGACATAGTGCGCGGTTGAGTTCCACCACTCAACACGCAACGTCTCGCAAATTAGGGTCCGAAGTATCTTACCCTCTACCCATAGCATGCGTGAAAAGCGTGAAGTTGTTTCCTACTTCCAATTGTAAGAAACGTATTTCTTGTGTAAAAAAACTAAACACCTCGCTGTGAATATGCAGATCCAAAAAAACAACAACTTATTTATTTAAAATAAAAGCCACCCCCGTAACTGTGATTTGAACTCGTAACCATTGAGAAATGTCAAATTAACTGTGCCACTTAGCATTTCCGGAGTGACTCCGTCTCACCTCGCACTAATTTCGTGGAAGTTGAAACATTTGCATGAATAATAACAAAGTCGGTTTCGGCTTTTAATCTAAATTTTGATGTCGCTCTCTGGAAAGTTTCTTGATGTTGATAATTTAATTTCTATTGTTATTATATATTATTTTAATTCATATACTTTCTCATTTATACTAATTATATTATATGTCATCAGATATACATAAGTTCGTATGATATATATAGGGTGTATTATCCATGGCGCTAGTAACTGACTAAAAAAATAATTTAATGAAAAACAAAAAAAAAACTATTATAGTTCTATCGAAGTAAATTAGTGCTATATTCATAATTTGCCGATAAAATTCGATATTCGTTGGGGCGCGCGTGTGAAATTTATAAATATCTCCCAACAGCCTATTTACGTGACTAGATATTTTGATACTATTATTTTTTTTTCAATAAAATTATTTATTTATTATTATAAAATACTGAACTGTTGTAAGTTCTCAGAATGTCTCCTTTTCATTTCCTCGTTCTAGTATCAAGACAAATATCGGCGTTGAGTTCCTAACCTCAACATGCAATGTCTCGATAGGTAGGGCGAACAGTGAAGAACGCAGCCAACCTACTTGGTTAAATATACATAAAAACCAGCTAGGTTACCTCACTATTACCGTAAAAATTATAAAATTTAAAATGAAAATTCCGAACAATGCAGTCGTTGGAAGATCTGTTCAGCGTTATTTATTTACAAGGCGCCCGATTCACATAACTAGGGCGTTGCACAAATCAAATCAGTCGACCCGAAGGCAAACATTTTTCAATATTGCCTTGGAAAATCTGAAAATATGCACGAACGATGTCACTCCGGATATGATAAATCGCGAGATATAACCGACGGGCTGTGTTTATTTTGTTGGATTTCTCTATAATGAGGATTTTTTTTTGATATATTGCTTTTTTTTTACTTTTGACTCACATCTTTGCATAGTATCTGACTGCACATGTGATTATTGAGGTTTTGATACTCACGCTAGCGTGCGGATCCCTAATCCATAGGGATCTTTTAACTTCACTATTAGACAGCCTTCGTCTTGACGCAGGGGCAACAAGAAAGCTACAAGAATGTAACTGTAAATGAGACGGGTGTGGGTTCGATTCAGATTTGGGGGAATGAAATATTTGATATGTTCACGTCGTTATGCTATTGTCGCGGTGTTGAGTTCCGTCACTTACTACTCTATGCCTCCAAAATTTGATGTCTTCATACTAGGTCACACCATCTATCTACCCTGCAACGTGCGAAATGCAGCGAGAAGCAAAAAAAACTTGTGTGGGATATGGGGAAACTTCTGATATTTTATGGTTATTAAAAAAGTATTTTTTAAAAATAATTTTAAAATGTCTAGTATGTTATTAATTCACAAGAAATATTCATATTTCACATAAATATTCTATTATATAATAATGACCTGCTACGATTACAGCTACATGTATTACTTCGATATTATACCATAGGTTATAAAGCATTTTATGTCTATTTTTTCAGATTCACGCTGTATATCATAGATAGAAGGGTAGGCAGAGAGAAACTGAAAACTTAATGTAGAGATACTACAATAAGTGTAGTATCTCATTAAGACACCGCCCCAGACATGCACTTCCCACTTTCCGCTGAAATGTGGAGGCATTGAGTGCTAAAAATGCCTTTTATATTGTTTCTAAAAGTAAATATATATTTAATAATCTAAATAATCTAAATAATCTAAATATTTATAAGATATAACTTTAGTAAAAGCAGATCGATTGTACTTTACACTAAATAGATTCGATACCAGTTTCAACAATTGAGAGAAGTGCTTCTAAAAGTGTCGGTTTTTTAGATACGGTTATGTCCGCGCGACATGTGACACGATCGTTATTTTATTTGCATCTGTCAGTTCGTACTGTCGCGGCAAACTGGAAATTGTTCGATTTATTTTATTTTCATTTAAAGTTTCACAGGTAGCACTTGTTTGTTTAAATCTATTTGCAGAAGCGACTGTTTGTAAAGTGAAAATTGTTTCTTTCTATTTGTGTAAATATTAAAAGAGCTTAAAGTTAAGCCTAAAAGTTTGTCTTTTGTCGTATTTTTTATTCTTTTTTCCGTGATAGATTAAAAAATTGAAAAAGTCCAAAAATCGATAACCATAAATGTCAAAACAGACATAATATTTGAAATAAAAAAATCACTTACGAAATCATATACCAATATTTTAATGTTACCATAATAGCACAGATTATAAATAAATAATGACATATCACAATGGCTGTATGTTCTTCATTATAACCATTTTACATTTCAATCTCATTAAACTTTAACATTTGAATATTTGATAGTCTATCACGATACCGCATGACAGCTAATAATTAATATAGCTCATGTAATATAAATCTTATTAATCTGGTATATTATATGATCCTGTGTGAATTCTGTTATATCTTCATGAAGTAGTAACGATGTATTTACTTTGACATTCAATTAAATGTCTCTTGTGATTTGTTGGTATGTTAACAACGTATACGTTTATTGCTAATATTGTAGCTCTAGTAGTATGTTAAATTTTTTTAGCTTCACGCTGTATCCCGCATAAAGCCCGCACTGTGTTCTCCATTCTCAAAAAAATTAAAATAGCCTTATGAATCCCTTAACCGCTGCGCCACGATAGCCTCGGTTTAAGTAGTGGTGTAGTGTAGGGTCTATTATTTTCAAGGGTTCAGTCTGTTTGAAACTTACAATAGTCAAAAATAATTAAATGTGTATTTCTGCCAGTTCTTCTCCGGTCTGAGGACTTTATGGAACTGGCAGTAAATCATTTGACGTTCAAAGATGAAGAAAATTAAGTTCATTTTTTGAAAATAAAATCTTTGACTTTGAACGGAGGTTAAAATATGTCGACAGTAAATTATGTATAGTAAATACATTGTTTAGTACTACATCCCAGTAAGTTTCTCGTAAAATATTTCACGGCTCTTCCACAATCTGTGCGTCCGTTCAGAATAATAAGAAGAGGCAGATGCTTTATATATTGGGAGGCGTATTTTACCCAGATTTGTTGTCATAAATGAAAGAAGACTGTGGACTGGCCAGGGTTTACCTGCTTTTAATTTTAGGTTTGTTCTAGAGATTTGTTAGAATATTGAAGTATATTGTATATCTATTATTCGACTATTGCTAGTATTGATGGTGATTTTATTTAATTGATCAATCTCTTTAACTATCAATACATATGGTAAAATTTTAAATGATAAGAAGGAATATATTAATTGGATAAAGCACTTTGATGCTTCCGAGGGGTGCAAATGCATACGCTGCTGCGCTTAAAATATTTTTCTTATATTTTAGGTTTGAATAACATAAAAAAAATTCTCACACTGCATGATAAACTTCGGTTTCCTACTTTCCGTTAAATTCTGGAGGTACTTATTGCGTGTAAAATGGTGGAATTTAATTCAATACCTCATTACCAGAGCGAGGA
This sequence comes from Heliconius aoede, assembly GCA_037355905.1. Taxonomy (NCBI): domain Eukaryota; kingdom Metazoa; phylum Arthropoda; class Insecta; order Lepidoptera; family Nymphalidae; genus Heliconius; species Heliconius aoede. The sequence continues at coordinate 1,007,102 of JBAIZZ010000150.1, forward strand.
ACTGAAAATTAATAAAAATATTTTACTGGAGTAGAAATCAAAGTTTGCACTGCGAATGATTTTAAAAATAAAAAGAAAAATAAACAAAGCTTTTATCTTTTTAAGGTAATTTTGATCCATTCTTCAATCATTTCTGAACTTATGATTATTGCATAAGAAATCTTAGCAACGTTTCTGAGATAGTTTTATAGTGTCTTTGTTTAACAATAAAACACAGCCCTAGGTGAGTATCATAAATAGTAGATAAGTGACTATCGTCAATGCCTCGGCTCTGGCAGACATTTCAATTTCTACCGAAATCGCTATTTCTCACGCAATATCAAACATGTCTGTATGTTGAATTTATTATTTTATTAAATTGAATAATATTATTTAGCAATAATATAATAGGTATTTTTAATTATTTTTTTAGATTCACGATGTATCCCACACATTGTAGAGTAGGCAGAGGGACCCTGGGAACCTAGTGTCTTAACACTCCGTTTCCTGTTATGCCACGAATTCTTGAGGCATTGTGTGATGGGTGGCGGAACTCAACGATGCGCTTTGCTTTGTTACCAGAACGGCGATATGAAATATTAAATATTTAATTTCCCCAAGTATCAAGCGAAGCCGAACCTTTGAGCTTATATTTGGTACGACAGCCTCAATTTCATATTTTAATTATTTAGAAATTCACTAACTTTTAATAATTTTACGTTAGTACAGAAAGAAATAAAGTAATATAAATATTTTTATATACAATTTACCAAATGGGATTGAACCCACAATTACTGTAAAGAAAATATTTGTAAGCTACGCTTCAACTGCATGAATATTATGAATTATTAAATTAAAATCTATACACAACTAATAAAAAAATGCACCATGTATATAATTTATGTCGATTTATAATTACATTCTGTTTACCCAACGTCAGAGTTACGCGACATTTCCGCACCCAATATTCCGAACCCTTTGTAAGCGCGTCCGTCAAATGGGAAACTGCGCACTCATAAGAAGAGATTAAAATTTTGTGCCGTCCATTTTATTGTTAAAAGTATTTTTTTAGGAATTTTTGTTGTTCTATAGCTTACATACATATATTATTTATTTAATAAGCACCGAGTTACAGTACAATTTACCTAAAAATATATTGAACGTTATGTTAATATTTTTTTATCTGCACGCATTCAACAGACAATGTAATATACAAAACCTTCACAATCTCATAGACAATTATTAGTGATATATATATAAATATATATAGTAACAAAACTTACGTGCCAACTAATTAACCGTAAAGGACCAATTAAGTAGGAAAATTGCAGAGTTAATCCTGCAATTTACGAGTCAAATACAACCGTTTGCGTGAGCTTAGTTTGTTAAACAACTGCTTATGGGCTTATAAAAGTGAGTTAATACGCGTGGCGTCGAGCGTTTCATTTTAGTTATATTTTTTCTCTTTTCTCTCTTTTTTTTGTTATTATTGAGATAAATGGAATTGAAACTGTTGTTTGATGTACATTTATATATTTTTTTAACAATTATTATTTTGTATAGATACTTCGTTTTCTACTCATTTGCTTGCAACACGCATGCTAATGTGGTAGTTCATAAAAAAAAAATACTTCTCTTGAAATTATATTTAAACTATTGACCATACTTTATTACCGAGTTATATCGATATTCTTCACTACACTACACTCCGTCCCAATCAAGACATTTCCGTTTTCCACTCTCCGCCGAATTATGAGAGCATTGTGTGTTGAATAGCGAAACTTAACGCCGTAGATTGCCGCATTACAAAAGCGAACAAAAGAAAATATTTAATTTCCTCAAGTGGGAATCGAACCCACAACCTGCCGCATATGTCACGCTTGTACCCCTGCGCCACGTCTGGCCTCAAAATATTATAATATAATATAATAAGCATACAAAATATAAAATTGATTAGTTGAAATTATCCAATGAAATTCATGTAGAAGAAAAGTAAATATATTCTGTATGGTATAATTAGAACTTGCTCGGTTAATATCCCGGAAGGGATGGAAACCAATTGTAAAACGTTTTTTAATAAGGGATGAACAAATAATCAAAGGCATATTTTTCTTTCTCAATGTAAATATGAATTGATAATTCGATGTTTGGGAAAGCATTTCCGGTGCTTATAAAATGAGGAATCCAGAGGCCACTTTTGACGTATAATAGAAATCCCTCTTAAGTATTATCCAAGTATTCTTTGTTTTCATTTCTCGTTTTGTTAACAATACAAAGCGCAGCGTTGAGTTGCGTCATTCAAAATGCACTGTTACGAAAATTGGGCCTCGGTCTACCTACCTACGCGGTATACAGCATGAAGCTATAATAAATATTATAAAAGATAGATTTTTATTCCATATGTGGCTGAGTAATTAGTATTAAGACTTTGATCAACACATTCCACCTAGTCCTTTACGCTACATATAGTGTCTCGACACTGAGTTTTCTGCTTTCTGCCCGAATCCGAGAAATTATTTGAGTGGCAGAACTAAATCGTAGTGCTGAGTTACATCAGGGTTAAGGAAGCTCAAGCTTTAAGAAGCCACAACTATTCCAAGGTCATCCCATCCCATACTTCAAGGTCATATAATTATGCCAAAAATAATAGATTTAATAATAAATAATACCTGAAGGTGGCTTATTTACTCCAAAAATTGTAACATATCATAAAATTTATACAGCTAGTCTATTTTAAAATGGACAATATATTTTAATCTAATTAATATCTGGTTTGCCATACATGATGTAGTTGCACTAAAAGCAGAGAGTGGTACAGTCTCTTCTATATTTCTATTCTTCTACGAGTTCTAAAGCTTCTCGAATTAAAATTGGAATGTTCTTTCGTCAATAAAACGCAACACTGTTGTCACTCGATACAATAAAGGCTATATTCCGTTGCACTGTGTACTTAGAATTAAACAATACGCTCTAATGGGTAATAGCTGCGCTTTCAAGCAATAATTAGCCTTAAGCCGTCCGCTCACCCGTCAGATTCGCTCGTAAACCTAAAATTAAGTTGTTTGGATAGATTTTACTAAATATTCTCGAAATGATTGTTTTTTAATTAATTTGAATTAATACTCTTTTCTTTATTTTTGTCGATTAACGGAACTTAACGCCTCGGTTTGTCTCATCAAGGCAGAGTAAAATGTGATGAGGATAATAAAAGTTTAACCAAGTACTTTAATTTGGAATATTAAGTAATAGTTTCGACTTTTAAGTAATACATAATAACACAAGATATTTGTGGGTTTGATTCCCACTCAGTGATTAATTATTTTAATTTATTGAATCGGATGTACCCTAAAAGTTTCCCATATCAGTTTAAAAATATTGCCATAAAAATTCCAAACATATGGTTAAAACACCAATAGATGATTACTGTACATTCATTGACTTTAATACGTACACCGTATAACTTTTTCAAAGTCGTTTCACACACACTGGAGAAGCTAGTGCTAAGACACTCTTTTCTCTATTATCCGCCGAACTCTAAAAGCATTGCGTGTTGATTGGCAGAACTCAAAGCCTCTTCTCGCATAGATACCAGAGCGAAAATATGGAAATATAAATATTATATATAACTTTTTTGAGCGGGTATCGAACTCACAACCAGTCGCATTTACAGTCACTTTTTGTACTCCTAACACAAAGTAGAACAGGAAATAAAAATAGTATATTTTCAAACATATTATTCATTTATGTCTCAATTTTTTAAAATACTAAGAACATTTAGTAAGGGCGTTAGGTGAGCTGAAGAACAGCAATACATTAAGTGTAGTGACACAGCTTTTGTCCGCTGCAAGCTTCCGCCTGACCCGGTTGCTCATTCAGTTTGTATATTATTTTTGTTTCAATAGATGCCGTTTGAGTCGTTTGTTTTTATATAGTTGTCATAAGTTCTTCTAGTGTTTACGTTGAATGTATGAGGGAAATAGCTACGGTCAGTTATCTTACCAATATAATAAATGTGAAAGTTTATGAGGATGTAAGTCTGTTTGACTTTCACGTAAAAACTTCTGAACACAGAAAACTTTACAGTTATATAACTTATACATCAGAATAACATAGGCTACAATTTATGTAAAGATTTTAATTAAAAAAAATATTTTATTTTTAGTAATTGGGCTTTAATATATCTACATATAACATATACCTATAAGTATAAGCGGTTGAAGCCGCGATTCAATATAATTATATTTATAAATTACATATGTCTTAATAGTTTTGTACCAATCATACATTTCTCTGTACATTCAGAAACTCTGTGTAAATTTTTAGGAATAAAAAATCGTTCGTAAAGTTTGAATATATAATTTTTTTCAGCTTCACGCTTTGTCTCGCATATAGCATAAAAGACAGGGAGCCCAGTGTTATGACACTCCGTTATCCGTTATGTATATAAGTAGATATATATGTTTTGTATATAAGTATACCTATCTACTTATATTATATACTTAAACTGTTACTAACCGGTTTTCGACCGAATTTGAGGCATTGGGCATTGAGTGTAGAAATTCAACATAGCGCAATTGTCAGACAATTTTTTTTTGTTATTTATATAATAAAAGAAATGAACTTTAGTTAACCTTTTCATAGCTCATTTACACTTTTTAGGGTTCCGAGTCTCAAAACAGAAATACGTTTTTTAAAATGGAATCCTTATATGATTTCTTTTTTGTCTATAATACGAAAGAATATATCGTATAAGTTAAAAAATTATAGATTAAAACAATCTTACTAATTATATTTGTAGTTTATTACATACTTGCCCGTAAACTTAAGTTTGTCAATTTTTATTTATATTATATTATACTTATCATTGATCTACAACTCTGAAAATGGTACAGACGACTCGGTGGGCGAGCCCGACTCGCACTTAACCGTTCTTTGAATATTCCCGAGTTATTGCTCATTTCACTCAACCATCACTCTGCATACATATAATACTATAATATATTTACATTTAACTTGGAAATATTTTTGCTATCTTCGCAGAAAGTTCTCATGTTTTATTCAACACTGAAGTTTCACTTGAAAATTTATTTTTATGTTCTGCATGCTTACTTTAACTTTAATTTGTGTTGACATATCATGTATAGGTATTTTTTTTATATAAAGGACGTATGAAAGCAGGTACGTCCTTTCTAGTGAATTTTCTAGTGAACATTATATAAAACATTATATTTATATTATCTTATACATAAAGTAAATATATATAATTAGGAAACGCCAGTCCATTGCATTGTTAGCAGATATCCGCCCGTCTCATAGATCACAGAGTACACCAACCATTTGTCAAAGCTTATTGGTCTCGTTGAAGATTTTCCTTATTTTCTTTAGAAATGCTACTTCGGCAGAATCGGCATAAAGAACAAAATAAGAAAATATTTTTTGGATTCATCGTTAATTGTGTATTTTTGATAATTAATGTGCTGTTTTAATTTTTTATTCGTTTGATATTTTGTACGTGAAAAGTCTATCGGTGATTTAAATGCAGCTTTCGCTATTGTACTTTGTCAAATTAAAAATAGAAAATATCAATATCGACAAAGTATGATAACGGTATTAGACCACGAAAACAATTCAGATTAGTAAATAAATAGTAGTTTGGTATAAGCGGGCGAAGACACGGGTGAGTCGCTAGGAAAAAATAAACATGTAATAAAATATATTTTTGTTCAAAAATGGAGAACAAAATATCTTGTCACTATTACTCTCTGCCTAGCCTTGCAAGTGATAAAGCGGATAAAGCGCATAGTAGAAATATATATTTTACTTTATCATAAATACATAATTTGCTTATAGTAGTTTAAAACAAATAGTAAATTGATTTCATTTTACCTTAATCTATCAAATCCATTAATCCCTTACTTTACAACGTGATTGAGGTCTTGTCAATGTTTAATATTTGCTATTTATTCATGGTAATTGGGCTAAAGTGGTCTTTAAAAGCTTATACTCTGAAATATAATAAACTAGTCGACGCCCGCAACTCTTTTGTATGGATTTTTATATGTTGAGTGATGATTTCCCACCCCCTTACATTCTCCTTACATGAGGCATTTCAGAAAATGAAGGGTGCAAGCCTGCGATTGTTAACGCGACAACTGTGGGTTCGATTTCCACTGGTAGGAATGAAGTATGTAATATTTATATTTCCTCACTCTGTAGTGTGGAAATGCGTAGCGTTCTGTTCCGCCACTAAACTTGCTTAATTTGAGCTGTAATTCCACCACATCCGGGTTCATAGAATATGCGCGTTAACGTACTACAACAAAAATATCTGCAATTAGCCACAAGAAAAGATAAAAAAAACCGCGTCGAATAAATCCATATAAAGTCAAAGGCTTTACCCCTAAAACTACGCAATAGAAATCGCAGACGAACAACTAACTTATATATTAAGTTACACAAACTTAGCCTAACCTATATTACATATTAACGCAATATTGTTATACATATTTTAATCAATTTGAGTTTGTCTTTCCAAAGTAAGCACCAGGGGATTCGATAGCTGTGGCAACCCAAACTTTGTTCTCTATATTAATAAGAACACTTTGAGTTATATATATAGCAGCAATATATATGTAATATTGCTGTAAGCATATGTAATACTAGCCGACCTGGGCGGCTTTGCTCGCTTGAACTATACGAATATTCATTAAATTCACATAAATATTTATGAAAATATTTTCGGTTTATGATGTGAATTCTAAAGAAACAAAAAACATGTGTTCAATTTACTACTGTTCGCTGTACTGTACTGTTGCTGTGGCGCAGAGGCAGAGAATGTGGATTCGATTGCGACGAAGTTACAAATTTGAAAAATATATTTCAAACTCGAAAATTTAAAGATACCTTTTATTGAACAATCAATATTGAAAAAAGCAATAAATAAACTACCTAAGCCTCACAATGCCACAGCGATAGCCGCAAATAATATAATGAAAAAGTCAAGAAGCGAACTGTTCAAGCAAATTATGCCAAGTAGCACCAAGTATTGGCAAATGAGAACGAGAAATACCAATTTCTATAACGATTCACGGACTTGTTGATATCGGCCTCTTGACTCGGCGTATACCGTAATCTCCAATATTACACGTGCCTATTGTTTCCATATTATGTCGTGGAAGAGAATTTCTTTTACTTTCTATTGATAGGAAATATTTTTTGGAAAATATACCGTATATGTGGTATGGTTTTAGTTTAGCGAGATAAGTATCATATGATTTATGATAAGTGATTCATCTCTCACATATTTTCACTCTCTTCTCTTCATATTCACTCTCTAACATATTTTGTGTATACAAAATATTTGAATTGTAAACATTTTACTACAGAAAATGACTGAAATTAAGAAAGTAGATGGCAACTATTGGAAATGTTTAATGGGAGCTCTACTATGTGAGAGATACAGTGTGAATGTAAAAAAATTATTCCGCATACACAGCACAGTAGGCAGAGGGAACTTAAATTACACTCCCTTCCCCACTTTCTGCCAATTTTTTCGAGACATTACGTGTTAAGTGGTGGAGCCTGACGTCGGGCTTTTGCCTTGGTTGACGCCAAGGAAAATAAAAGTAGACAAAGAAAGAGAGTAAAAAAATGAAAATATTAATAATAATAACTCGGTCATCCAAGTGGGAATCGAACCCATAATCGTCGCGTTACAGTCACACCCTTGTGCCCATGCCTCAATTCTGAAACGGGGTGTCTTAATTCCCTTTGCCTGCCCTGCTATAAGCATGATATAGAGTGAAGCAGATAAGAGAAAAAGAATGGAATTACAAATAAAGGAACTTTTCTCAAAGAGAGGAGTAAGTTGAAAATTTAAATTAAGATTCGAAACGACTCTTATATAATTATTCATGCAAATGTATAAACTTCGAAAGAATATGACGAGTTGAGTGTCGACGAGAAATATTTTAATAATATATTCTAAAGTATAGTATATATCCTAAATAATATATTTTATGACATTAGATGGTAATACGACTTCACTTATGTTTTTTTTCCACGTGCACAACGTGCACGTTCATTTACGTTTAGATAATAAATAAATCTAGAATGAAACAAACAAAAAATGTAACTAAAACCCGAAAACACATTTAGGTGAGATTAGTTAAGCGTTTAGAAATAACACGTGTAGTAAAATTAGCATACCTATCTACTGAGTGCAGATAAACAGCATAATGCTGCACAGATTGTCGACTCCCATTTGCATACATGCATGTACATATTTAATGCAACAAAAAATGAGTTTTAGGGAAACATAGAATGTAAAAATTTTAAGACATTAAATTTGGTATATTTTTTAATAATTGTTCAAATTTTAAATGTATGTAGCGCTGTCACGTCACGTCACGTGGTGCTGTGCGACAGTATCTGACTGTAATTGCGGTAGTTGTGGGTTGGACCCACACTCAGGGGAATGAATATAATAAATTGTTTTCATTTTCCCGCTCTTTTTTGTAATGTGTCGAAAATAAGACGGAAAGTGGGGAATGGAGTGTCTTAACACTAGATCTACCACTACCTTCCCTGTTGTGCGGGAAGGGTGAAGAGCTTTTAAAAAAATTTTGTAGCTAAATCGTCACTTCAAAAATATCGAGTATAGTGTTTGTATTTTACACAGAAGTTGAAAAGTCTTCGTGTTCTGTGTCGTACAATTTGTAGTGGCTACAGTTTGGACTTTTTGAGAGCTCTCAATACTTACGAGTCTGTTTTGTGAACACTTGTTGATCATAATCTATAAAGTTATGATTTAAAATTTGAAAAAAAAAAATGTTTACCAATATAATAAAGCTAAGGTTTTGTTTGGTTAATCGCGCTAAACTCAAGAACTACAAGTTCGAATTTAAAGACATATTTTGCATGGATATTCAGTTAGAGTGTGCAGTTAGAGTGGCTTTGAGCACTTAGTCATGTGTCATATAGTTTGAATTGATTATTAAAAATAAATAATAAACTAAAAAGATAAATTGAACCACACTATAATTAAATTAAAAGCAACTTAATTAAGCTACGTCGAAATTCTTATACGCTTGTTCGACTTATTTATGTTGCTTGATGAGAACATATGGCTTAGTGGTAAGATCACGTGGACGGTTCTCAGGAGGCGCGCATTCGAGTCCCGCTACGTTCAAATTTTTGTGCTTTTTCTAAATAAGTATTAGGCATCTTAATATATAATATTATTCATATATATTTATTTTAAATTCTTAATTGATCTGTTAAGGAAATATCATATCTATTTCTTCCTAACTCGTAAATCTACAAGTACTCACTACGGAAAAGGTTTGCCCCTCACCTTTTTAGATAGCCTCGAGGCAGAACTCTGGATATGACAATTGAAACACCCAAAATGTTTTAGATTGAACGAAACCCTATTTGAATCTTAATGTAACATCTGAGTAAATACTGACAACGTCTTTGTTCGCTTTATACTTACATCGTTTCAAAGTCAACATCTCAAATCCAAACAATATTTAGTACAGACAGCACTATAATAAAACAAAATATTGTATTGGAAAGTTATTTATTTTAATAGAACAACATTTTCTAGTACTTAACAATTAATTTGCCGTTGAAAGCTTAAAAATATTTTGAAATTCTAGGTGCATCTCACATGTAAATCTAAATCGAATTCGGGATAATACTTAAGTTTATGATGTAGGTGTGCTTACGATAGAGAAGTGTGGAAGATGAAAAGAAAATTCTTTTTATTACATTAAATATATTATCTCTATCTAATCTTCCGAGATTTACTCATCGAGTCAATTCAAATTACATTTAGTTTGGTCAGGATAGTTACAAGCCGAAGTTACTTCATCCCAATAAAGATTACCAGGACATTGAAATAATTTCGGTATTATTACTCCATAACTATCTTTTATACACATATAAAAAGAGGTACAATCGTTTGGATCTCCTGTCAAACCTTCGTCGTTACAAATTGTGGTCTCCTCAGGAGTTGCTGAAAAAAATATCGGCATATTTAATTTAGATCGTGTAATTTATTATTAATAAAGTAAATAAGTTTGCAGTAATACCTAAAGTAGTTGAAGGAATTGCAGGAGTAGATGCTGATGTAGTAAGAGGAAGTTTTCCTAAAGCTTTGTTTATTGATTTAAGTAATGGGTAACTTTCACCGCAAGTCCCATGAAAATCATCAGTTTCAATACTCCAAACCATAAAACCAGTTATGTTGTATTGTCGGCTGTATTCAATTTTGGCTGCAAATGAATTGGGGTCATCATAGGAAATCCAGTTAGTTCCTTGGACCGCGTAAGGGACTTTAGCAAAATTATCATAACGCACCTCCCAATCTTCTGTTTGTTGTTTCTCACAGAACTGTGAAAATTATTATAATAACTAAATAAATATATTACGTTAACAAATATTAAGGGAACTCCTTTAGGTAGGCGATAATGGTGTGCTTAAAAAATTATTTATGTTATTATATATGAAATTGAGGTAAATAAATGAATATGAATGCATATTTGAAAACTATTTATATACTAGACAGACGAACACTTAAAATCCCACCTGGTTCCGACATGATATCATAAAAGAATAAATTTACAAAAATTATTCCAAAGCATGTTTGTTCCAGAATAATTATTGTAAATGATATGAGGTTTTGATGCTAGTTTTTGTCTAGATAATAATCTCGACTACGTATATGTATATATTTTTTCATTAAATAGGTATCTAATTTTTGGATTTTTTCTAATGTAACAGCTTTTAATTTCGTGCATCTCGTATGAGGCAAGGCTGAAAGAACCTCTAGATTTATTACTCTGTCATTAACTCCATTCTATCCCTTATAAATAAATTATGATTTTAATCGCAAAGAGTCCCTCGTAGGTTGACCGAACTAAACAAAGTTCAAGAATAATACTTATAAATATCATACTAGTCAGTCACTCTCAAATAACTACACATTAATTACTATTGGTTTAAATAATTCTTTAAAATAGTATAAATGAGTAACTTTTTTTTTACCTCATTGTACCCCATGAATCCTTTGGTAGCGGTATATGGACCAGCTATTCCCGGTCCGTTGGAAGGAGCACGTACACTGTTGTTATTGGCATTAGATAATTCAAATGTATGACCATAAAATGGCAAACCCAGAACAATTTTTTCTGGTGGACAACCTTTAACAAATTATTAACAATTTTATCTTAGTAGAATAGTCAATTGATTATAAAATTTCATCATATATTTTATTTCATAGTTTTTAGATTAAAACAGACTAATAAAACTCATCTATGTATAGTTTTTTTACCAATAACAATTTACAATGTACCTTGTCCAAGCCAATATTCTAATGCAACATCTATTGAGTTGATGGCCTCTCTGGGTACATTTTCATCACCTTCACCCTTGTGAAGTTGTGCGTTATGACCGGTTACCGTATCCCAAGATCCGTAAAAGTCGTACGCCATTATATTAACGAAATCTAAATATCTGAAACGATATTGTTATACATTTTTATATAAAATAAATAATACCGTGATAAATTGCTCGAAACAAAAATTATCTATCGAATAATAATATTTTATCTAGTCAAACAAACTGATAGTTTGAATGAAATAGATAAAGTAATGATATATGTGTATTTCTAATCTGTCATTACTATTAGATCCAAAGTGTACTCACTGTGAAATAGTGGGTATGTCGTATGACTGCGACGCGGCGCTTTTTACTGCAGATACTGCAGCGCTTAGTATATACCCATATTGATCAAACTCTGCCCTTAGTTCTCTTAAGAGTTGTGAAAAATTATTAATATCAGCTTCGCCGTGGACGGAATCACGACGATTAGGATATTCCCAATCAATATCTAGACCATCAAAATCAAATTTTTTTAGAAAATCTATTGCACTGTTAATAAAATTACTTCTGAGTGTTTTATTTGCTGCCATCTAGAAAAAAAAATGGCGTATGCTTATATATTTATATTATACGAAATATATATTAATTATGTGCTTACAATTATAGAGAATAAACAAATATTTAAAGTAGAGAATTTGCACTTACAATTGAATACTTAGCAGAGCCTTCATTCCACCCACCGACTGCCAGTATGGTTTTAAGATTGGAATTCTGTTTTTTCAGTGAAGTGAACTTTCTGAAGTTATCTGAATGTTTGTAAAATATAATTTAAATTATTTTAATATCTGTCCGAGCTTTGATAACTTAACATTTAGATTGATATGAAAGACATTCTTGATTTCATTCAATACTCATGTGAAAATGACAATTATTTTACATTTAGATTTGTCTTTTGTTTATATTCCGTCTTAATAGAATATAATATTTTAATTAGGCATATATGTATTTTTTATATAATATATTCTATTTGAACATATCTTGATATATGTATATTTACATTTTTCATTATTTTCTATGGCATGGAATCGTAAAAGAATAAATTTTTGTATTATTTCCGTATTTTAATAATAGTTTATTATGTTTCTGCTTTAATCTTGGTAATGTCGTATAACTCTTACCTTTACCATCAGGCAAGTCCAATTCTGGATCTAAAGATATGATAGTTCCTTGCGCATCAATCCCAGCGAAGGCATATATTAGATGTGTGCACAGGTCTACATTTATGTTGCTTACATCAAATTTGCCCAAACTACTTCTATACGTCGCCCACGATCCATAGTAGCCAGCTATGATATCTAAATCAACAAATAAAAAATTCTTGAATTAATTTCAATATAATAACTGTCGATTAACTAAATAATGGAATAGTTGTGAACTGTTGTACGGATTGATTACTACTTTGTTGGATATTTAAATATTTTTATGTCTCGGTTTTATTGAACGAAGTCAAGTCATCATCATCATCATCAGCTTCACGCTGTAGCAGGGTAGACGGAGGGAACCTAATATTGAGACACTCCGTTCCCCGCTTTCTGTCGATTTCTAGAGGCATTGCGTGTTGAGTGGCGGAAGTGTTTATATTATTTAAAACTACGTGAAATGTCGTAGAAATAATATACGTCACTCAATACCCAATATATTATTTTTTTTGAACAGTGTTTTGATAATAGTTTTCTCCGTCAATCCTACACACGCACAAAGGTGGATTATTTAAAAAAAAAATGACTTGCGTGAAAATTGCTGACATTTATGTGAAACAACTCGAAGCTAATTCTTCAACGGTACTAAAATACTAATTAAAAACAGTGTCAAATCAATTTTTATTATTTATAAGTCTAGTTTGTTGCCAAGCTAAAATCAAAGTACTTAAGATTGTTAGAAAAATGAGATTTGCTTTTTATTTTATTTTTATTTATTTAATTATTATACAGAAAACAACAGGATATTATTAACCAACAAAACTTGTACCAAAAAAATAAAGCCAATTACAGTTTTCTACTTATAAATATAATCTAAGTACATAGCTACACATCAATTGAACATTATGTCAAGAATAAAAGAGATACATATGTAAAACTTTAAAAAAAAAAAAAAAAAGAATAAGAAATCAAAAGAAATCGAAGTACAAAAAGTAATAATATATAAAGAATAAATAAGAGGAAATGCACCATGTGTGACATATGTATGTGTTAGTGTGTATGTGAATGTGCTTATATACAATATAACAACATAAGCAATTATGTTTCTAAAAGAATCTGCAGATAAATGGAAGAAAACAATATAAGAACACTTTTTAGTACATGATATAACTAGAACTACAAGTTTTATTTATATATTTTTTAATTTAAATTATTTTGGAAATGCTCGTGAGGCGTGTAACATCTGCCGCTAATATCACTTTGTAATGACCACGACCGCTCTGACAAGAGTGATACGACAGAATGAATTTTGGAAATAAGTGTTAGGTTATTCAGGACATTTCCAACAAACTGTAGGCTTTGCATGTTGAGTGGCGGAACTCAACGCCGCGCTTTACCTCGACACCGGACCGTAGAAATTAAAATATTACATATGAATAATAATAACAACTAATACATAATGAAAATACTTACTTCCATTTGAGAAGACTACACTAGCTGTTAAAATAATAGTGAACGTTACAAATGCTGAAACTTTCATATTGACTTCAATAACAACGTGACAGATATGCCATTTGATATTAAATGAAATACAATAACTACAATGGTTTCCTTTTATGTCGTTCTTTATCAACCAATACCGTCAGTTCTAAAGAACCGCTTTAGATTGATAAATTCACATTAAGACCATAAAATTAAACATTTTTATATTAAGACTAACGCCACATCCCGACTGCGATCGTAGTAATTAAGTTTTTTTATACTTATGTTTCATTACTTGATGCTAATTTGCAAAACTATTTTTGCTTTAAAAATTGTATTTTTTTCCGATACTTTTCAATACTACACTTTTCTATGACAAATTTATGTCTACTATATTAATTGTAGAAGTCCATTTGTTTTACATTGTCTACTCAAAATGATTACTTATTTTTAAATAATACTATAAAAAATGTATAGTCGACTAAAAATCCATTTAGTGGCTGTCATACGGAGAAATAGAAAATTCTTTGTAACGCAGACCCGAAAAGCTCGCGTGGTTACTGCCTAGCAACGACAGTTTTTCGACTTTTATTTGAACCAGCCACCCGCACCACTAAATTATTACTGAAATGTTGCCACAAATAAAACTAAAAAATACACAACGTAAAAGCCTCGTATGGCTTAAAAAAATCAATTTTCGTTACGTAAGGCATCTCGTTTGGATTTACCAAATTGATTCCTGGACTATTAGCACTGTCCAAACTTCAGAGACATTTCGACAGATTATTATAGTCTCTAGTTTTCTTAGTATTTATTAAGTCTAATGAAAATATTATTTTAGTATATATGTATCTTTCTAATAGACATACATATAAAAATGTGATTTAACGTTGCAGTTTTATTTAATAATTATATATATTTAATTGTTATTTAATTAAAGATCGGCATCAAGGGTTTTTTTTTGGTCGAAAAAAATTGACGGCTACAGACTGCTGCACGTTGCGATGGTTTGCTCAAAAATGTATATGGAAAAAATTTACATGAATTTAATATTAAAAAGCACGTAGAAAATACTTTGAGTTTGTCTGTTGTAGAGCGCGTTTTATTTTGACTTTGAATGTATCACTTTGAAAGGTGAATACAAACAAAGCGGCCGAGAGTAGGGTTTAACATAAGTTACCTACGAATATATACTACGGAACCAATCCTCTCTTGTTGGATTTTTTGTTGACTGTTGAGATTTGAATCTTGATTATTGATTTGTTATATTAGTTATCAAATCAATTATCAAAAATTAAAGAATTACAGATAAAAAAGGAGGGATTAATTTGAATTAAGTAATTAGCTTATCGATTTTTGATTATGTGTTACATAAAATAAGATATTTGACACACATATTATGTATATAAATATGGTGTTATAATTTTTCTTCTGGGATTTTCGTCATGTGCCATTTGAATCGAAAAATAATCTTCTTTTTTTAATATAAATGTTCTAAATTGAAGTCATTATATGTAATTTGTAATTGTATTTGGAAATCCCGCTCATAGTTTAGAGCACACTCTATGTCGATTATAATACTTACTAATTAAAATACGTATTTATCTTATCTTTAAATACTCTATGACCGTCAGTGGTTTCATTAGATAGATTCTATAGAAGGTTAGTGTTATTTATAGTTTCCTATGATAAGTTTGCAAATGTTTTCTATAAACTGGTAAAATATATAGTTAATGCAGATTTATATTGCTTTTATAGTGTTCATTTCTAAATATTATTTTAAACGTCCACTTGAACGTATATTTACAGTCCTCTTATATATTACATTAAAAACAAAGTCCGTCGTTGATTCGTTCATTTCTACAACGCGAAAATCATTAAGATGCTTTATATATTAAATTACAAAAATTTATGCCAGTCGTGGCGCAGTGCTACAAACGACTATGAAAGTAACAGTTTGTAGATTTGACTCCCACTAGAAGAAAATTCTGGTAACGAGATAACACGAGGCGTTGAGTTCCGCTATTTAACATGCAATGCCAAGGTGCAAGGTTCTAGCAAAAGCTCTCAGTTATAAATAATTAAGTAAATATATAGATAGTACACTTAAAAACTAATTAATATTTGATTTATAAAGTGTATTTTGCAAAAACCGACGACCTAATTTCCATTCAAATTTACCTGATTAAATTTTACGCTTCTATTTATATCTCGTTATCAGTCACGTGTTGCTAAGTGAAAAGCATTATTATTATTATTATTATGCAGAAAAAAATATACAAATATTTTACATGTTTTAAATATTTATGTAAAGTGTAGTATATTATTCAATGTTTTATCCCGTTTGAAAGATAGAGATAACCTAGTGTCATGATAAAATGAATTAAAAAAGATGAATGTACAAATAAAAAAGCAGAGAAATTTTGGAATTTAAAATGAATATGATTCTATTGTAGCTTTAATTAAATTGAAAAGGATATAAATATTTTTTTTTACAAATATCTGGTAATTAAAAATTGTCATGTATACTTAAGCGATCGTTGCGCATGCAGTAGGAGAGCGTCTGAACGTTTACAGTTCGCGTTGGTTGTAAATTCGATTTCACCATTCAATTTCCGAAAAATAGAATATTTTAATATATTTTCTTTGTGGCTGCTCTACCGTCAAATAATATACGCAAACAAAGAAAAATAAAAGTATATGTCACACTTTGTTTTGTTCGGGACTAGGCTCTTCACCTTTCGATCAAATATTAAAACATTATAGACAGAAATAAACGCTGCCTTTTAACCTTGACCTATGAACTATAAAGAGGTATTGAAAATTTATACGACGGACGGCCTCATCAATAAACCCCATAAAAAAAGTATATATTTTTAATTCGAAAATTGAATTTTAACACATTTTCTACTAAATAATCAACATAGAAAATGTAGCTCGAAAATATATTATCACATTTACTATGAGGTAGAAAGTTAATTTTCTATTCCCATTGAAGTAAGATGAATTGAATAGAAGCATTACTCGCTTCGACAGTTTTATACGATTCTGGTCATCGTATAAAAAATCTAGTTTGAATTAGTTACAGCTGGATTACTCGATTTACTACTTACTGGATTTTATCAGGGTGTTGTGGCGGCTGTGGCATAGCGTCAGACGAGCGATTCTTGGTTCGATTCCCACTCGAGGAAATTAATTATTTTCATTTCGTCGCTCTGCTTACAAGACAAAATGCAGCGTAAGTTCAGCTACTCAATACGTAATATCCCGAAAATGAAGGTAAATTTGAGAACGGAGTGTCTCAACGAAAGATTTACCTTAGATACGTGAGATACAGTTTCAGTTTAACATATAGTTTCTATTTAAAGATCTAATAAATTCAATCAGTAAGTGTATATTTTCAAAGTAGAAGTATATGGCCGGCTCCCTGGTGACTGAAGACGAGCGAGCCTGCCGGAGCGCGTAATGTTACATTACAATGCATTGGATGTCACGCTAGGATTACGCGAATGTGTGTAATGGGCCAAAGACGCGTTGAGAATGTAAGTCCAGACCGGCCTCTTTTATTTGGCAGTCTATTTCAATGGAATATTTACAATTTTATAAGATTCTTACAGTCCAACTACTAAGTTAATTATTATATTTAAATAAAACTTTCAAGTTACAGAGAAAAAAAAACACGTTGGGTTGTGCCATTGAACGTGAAATGTCTATAAAATAATTAAAAAAGCGGCTTACTATGTGTTATAATTTAAAAAAAATTCTATCCTGCGTGTACAGGAAATAGAAAATTCTACAAAGGAAAAAAAAATGTAAATTTGCTCAAAGACTAGCTTTGCAAAATAATATATATATATATATATATATATATAGCGCAGTACCTACTTACTAGTCACTGTATGTATCGCATATTTACATATATAATTGGTTTATAATCGTAATTGAATATCCAATAACGTGCAATTAGCAATAGGCGAATTGTTCTCAGTTATTTGCTAATTAAAAATGTAGATTAGACCAGTGCCGTTGAAATAACGAGTGAAAATTTAAAATATCTTACCTTATTAACAATCCATTATCTTACTTCTTCTTCTTCTTTCAATAACCTTAAACTATTTAAAAGAAACTGTTACACTACACTTACACTCTGGAAAGTATCCAAAGGGGTGTTCCCCTTTGGTTCCTATGATCCTGGAACAAATATATATACATACTTTGAATCGCGCTGTTGAGTAAAAGTAATAATTTATCACTTCGAAGTTAGTAACACCAACTTATTTAGTGCTTTATTACGTCAAACATATATAATAATCGATCGATATAAAGAGGTATCAATATATCTCTAAGTATATTCTGAAGTGGGAAAAAAAAAGATAACACGTAATAAGTTATAGTCATTCAATACCCATAAATCACATTTATATTATTACATATATACTACGTTTTATAATATTCAAAGTTAAATATTACAACAAGTTCTATATATATATATATATATATAACGATCGATCGATATATATTTATATTGACAGGTATATAATATATTTTATTGAAACACAAGCAACACGAAATATAAGAACAATACAAGTCTTAGGGCGCTTCATTACTGTTATAAAACCCTGCATAATCTGCCTCGGACGGAGATGAGCGGTCGCGGCAAATTGTTTCAAGATAAAGAAACCTCTATTGAAACCAGCGTTGCCAGATTTTTTTTCGGTGAAATTTTAAGTAAAAATGCGGGATTCTTTCGCCAAAAGAGGGATATTAAAAATAAAGTAAAAAAGATTTCATTTAATATTTAGCCATTTTTTGAGTTTTAAATAAAGCTTCCAATGGTGATAGATATAAATGATTTTTTTTAATAGAAAAACGTCACTATACTCAAAGGATATTATTTTGGTTTACCATATTATGTAAGGCAGTTAAGTCTTCAGAATATAAGTAACTTACGATGATATTTATTTGTATTTCTGTGTGTTCCTTCTTTCCGTTGTAATAAACGTGTAACGCATATGAGAAAGTATTAATATATAGTATTTTATTATGAGGATATATTTTATTAATAAATAATTATTTCATTCTCTGAACGGGAATCGAACTCCGAACTGTCACGTTTTTCAATTGCATGCGATACGGCCCCTGTGATACGGCCTGTGCCTGCTTTTTGTTATTCATTCAATAACCAATAATTCAATAAAGCCTGTCTAACTTCCCCTCGCTGAATTTTATTTAATGATTATTTTTCCAATTTGTTTCGCGGTGAGAGGGATCAAATAAATCAAGCTCTCACATATTTTCCTTTGTTTCAAAAATTATTTATTGTTTTGAAACGTGTTTTAATAATAAAAATATACATTTAAATATACATTTAATTTCCAACGTCCTACCGAAGTTAGTCGTTAGTTTGATTTTATTTGAGTTTATATTGTAATTTATAATGTAGTATATTGAAGCATATATCTTAATTATACAGTCAGGCTGTATTTGCCAATTTTCTTCAAGAATCCAATTTTTCAAATCACAAATTCTCAAATATCTGCTGAATCACTGAAATATACTGAACATACGTGGGAGTGAAATAGGTAGGTACCCAGATCCC
This sequence comes from Heliconius aoede, assembly GCA_037355905.1. NCBI lineage: Eukaryota > Metazoa > Arthropoda > Insecta > Lepidoptera > Nymphalidae > Heliconius > Heliconius aoede. The sequence continues at coordinate 1,026,749 of JBAIZZ010000150.1, forward strand.
CATTCATAGACCACCGTTGATGCGTTGATCGAGTTACACCTATATATTATTTACTTATACTATAAATTTATAAGTGAAATTTTGCTAAAAATAATATCATATATATTGAGGCGGTTCGTAGCGCAGGATCATAATCGTGTTCGATTTCCACTCGAGAAAATTAAATATCTTATATTTTCATTTCTTTGCTCCGGTAACGTGCAAAGCGTGTTGAAAATTAGAATTCGGTGGAAAGTGGGGAACAGAAATCTTAAAAAAAAAAGAAAATAGCTTCTAATTATAAATTATTTTGCTAAATTGATAGACTTAAACTTTTCAAGTTGTCAATGTTTCAAAAAATTTACATAAATTACTTTAAATCGTGCTTTATTTTTGGGGCTCTTCAATCATATTTTAGGGAATGAAGTCTAAACTGAAGCCTTAAGAAGCGCGGAATGATTAATGTGTTTAGAATTGAAATTTAATTGCCAGCAAACATGTAGAGACAGTCGCGGCCGTGTGGCGGCGTTGATGACGTAATTTATAGCCCACAGAGACATTTAATACACCTTAGTATATGGTGTAGAGGTGGCATCCGTTAACTTAGTTTTATTTTGTTTACTTAAAATATAAATTGAAAGCTACTTTTATTCAGATAGACTTTGGGAAGCGCAGTCTTATTCAGTTCTGGGAACAAGAGCTAGCAATTTATTAATTTAATGATTTAATGTATGTTATTGATATAGTGTTATTGACAATTTCAAATATACGCATTATGTATAAATAATATTTACCATTGATTTATCTTTTATCTTAGCTAGCTTAGCGAAAGAAAAATTTAACTTTTATTATGTGAATAAAAAAAGGATACAAGGTTTAGTGAAACATGGCTGAAATATATAAGTAATTATACTATATGTAATATATACACATATGTATATTTGTAATTTGGCTGCCACGTTAGATATAACTACACTTAGCAGACAGCATATACCCATTTCTATTAATATGGTAATCGTCACCCAGTATGTACCGTTCACGAGTATCACACATTTCAACGACTAGATTAAGGACGATTTCAAATCGTCACCTGTTTTTACATCCGTGGTGAAACTCCCATAATGTAGAATGCAAAATTAATTATTTATAATGCAATTTTGTACATACTATGTCATTAAGGGCGTTGCCCGCAATACCAAGCTGGGTAAAGTCAGGCCACGTTGGTGGTCGCAGGGCGTAGCACCTCGCATCGGCAGCATTTATGTAGCTTCGTCAAGTAATTTCACTGATGCCGCTTAAAGATTAAGGTCTTTAAATTTGTTCACCATGTTATGGAGAGGACCTAGATTAAAATAACTCTCAAGAATCGTATTTGCAACGCGGTTATATAATATAATTTTAAATTTGCAGTGGGTTCACATTTGTCACAGAAGAATTTGGGGTAAACGCGTTGTAGAGAAAAGACGCCTTGGTAACATAAGCAAGACGACTCGCATATGTTGGACATAAATAGCTGAAAATAGAGTGCAGTGACTTGTAATAATGCATTTTTAGACAGGAAAGCTTAGTATATATTTTCTTAATCCTCCTTTAAATAATATTACCAGATAATAAATATATCGTATGAAAATTATTGTAATACTAAATCTAAATCTGTAATTTATTTAGTTAGAAAACCTTAAGCAAATATTCAAATGTCACAGTTTAGAAAGTATCAGACGATCGGTTCCGAAACACCAATCGGCTTAAGACCGCCGTTTGCATTGGAAATACTTAGGTTTGTAACTTTTCGTGTTAACTGCCCGCGCCCACAAACAGTTGACTTGACTGTATTTATTTTAAACCTTAGCTCTCACTAACAAAGTCAATTTTCGCTTGATCATACAAATTAGCTAACTTTAACTTACTTGTAATTCGGTACTAAATCACTGTTTCGATGTAAATGCGGATTTAGATTGGATAGTTAGTGAACTCTGGGGTGTTGGAAAAACTTTCGTCCAGATGTTTCCATTTAAATATTGTCTATAACTATTTGTTGTCTATGGCTGTGTTAAAGTTATAGAGATAATGATATAGATTAGGTAATTATGATATAGACTAATTATCTTATTATCTGTATATTCAGTTCGATGAAAACACTTGGGGAATAATTATTACCATTGAAGACAGATTTTTAAGACACGTGGTGCAAAAAATCGGTCAAGTGCGAGTCGGTCTCCCTTAGTGATAGTAGTAGTAGTGATACCGTACCAATTTCATGATTGTAGGAACGCGAAAGTGACTCATGAAAGTTGACAATCTTTTTTTGTTTTTTTTCTGTGATACCTATTAATTTCCATTAATTTTTTTTGTACCGTAATTTTTAAATGAGATCAAAGGAACTGGAATGTTATGGGAATCGTTTACGTACTTTTATTAATAAATTCCTGTTTTCGATATATAAAAGCTCCGTAGAAATTTCTGTCTTTTATTTAAACAGTAAGAAATTTTAATTAAACTGAAACTTTAAGTTCACTGCATTTTCTGAAAGATTTTGTCAGATATTTGTGCACTTTGTGATCCTCTGTCTGAGAACGGATCTTTCGATAAAATATTTATTTTGTCATCTCTTATATCTGAAGTAAAGTATCGTTGAATTTCTTTATAAGTAAAATATTGAGACCTTCCTGGCGTATTAGGACAGTATTGTTTTTATAGTGATAATTGTGAGTTCGATTCTCACAAGTGAAATTATTAGATATGACTGACGTGTTGAATTAATATATTTTAAGCGCAATATATTTTAATTGTCTTTAGGTGACAAATACAGTACGGAGTAAATTCGAAATATAATAAGAAAGCAAATCAAATATTATTTACACACGTATATTTAATCTGAACTAAATATCGACCTAGTAATGAAAACGAGACTGTTCAGCTTCACACTGTATCCCGCACACAGCAGGGTAGGCCGAAGCAACCTCGGTGTTAAGACACTCCGTTCCCCACTTTCTGCCGAATTTTGGAGGCATTGCATGTTGAGTGGCAGAACTCAACGCCGCGTTTTGCCTCGACACCAGAGCGAAGAAAAATGGAAACATAAAGGTAAAGAAATATTTCACTTCCTCGAGTGGGAATCGAACTCACAACCATCGCGTTCACGGGCCACGACGCCCTTGTGCCATTGCGCCACGACGGCCTCTTGCATTAATTTACTTAATACTTTAAAATATTATCTTATAAAGGAAAGTATTACAAAACTTATACACATGTCCTCCTCACAACAACACATGCATGCAGGTGTATATTTAATGTTGTTCGCAACATTTCCCCATTGTCATAAATTGGCAACAGTTTTACGGAACTTTGGGAATGCCGTCATAACGACTCGGCTACGAGCTTGAGCTACGTGACTCCGTCGGGCAATTCGTTTTTACGAAAACAAAAGACGTTCATATTAAAAGTTTTGAATGTTTATAATAAAAAGAAAATGTGATTATATGTGGCCTAGTTCATTAGTTCTTAGTTATTTGTTGGCTTTGTTAGTTATTGGTTGGATATTAGTAGATATAAAATGAAAGAAAGAGAGAGAGAGAGAGATCTTTTCCCCGAATGCTGAGAGAGGGTTATGTTTTTCGTGCGTATCTTCTTCTTCTTCTCTCTCTCTCATATCTCCAGAATCGTTTACGTAAAGATTTACGTAATTCAAGCTTAAGTCTTAGCAGCCCAAGTATTTTTAGATAGATGATCTTAAAAAAACACTGGTGGCTGTGGGACGCCATTGGCCGTAGTGAAACATTTCTTTTTTCAAATACCACAATACGGGTATCAAATTCAAGAGCTTAATACAAGAATTCCAAACAGGTATATCATGATTATCATTACCGTAATACTAACAAAAATTATAAAATGATAAAGTTTAAAAATATAGACTTTCTATTTATCTTATACTTTATAAAACCGGTAGAGTTTCAATGGGACACGATCGGGAAAGTGAAAAAGGGATTGAATATATTTACATGAGCATTAGTTAGAATATTTGCATGTTGTTGACCCTCACCGGATGACTGGAGTCGAATCGAATCGAAATTTCTCCTTTCATAATCCTAATTAATCCTAACAAAAATTGAATAAAAAAATATTTAAAAAATGAAAAACCACGACTGCTTGTATCTAAAAAGAAAAAAAAAACAAGCCCAATAGTTTATATACTTATTTATAAACCAAATGATTATTGTCTTTATTTACAATTGTTTTCATATATTTAATATGTTCAATAATCGAAAAAACCGAAAACATGTATTCAAATTAATAACACAGCATTAATAATAATTCCAAATAAAAATAAATTAAATTAAAAGTTATATGAAATAGTAAGCAACGTTATATTTTAAACTTGTTTTCGACAAATGTGACAAATTGATAACAATTTTATTCCGAACTTTCAAAGCGTCACACCGACTTAGATACGCTACTTCCTCCAGAACATTCAATTTTGCCAAAATGAAAAAGAAGTGTATTGATTTGAACGAACCAATGTTTACAACTGTAAAATATTTTTATTTTAGCCTCGAATCTCACCCCATTAAATAAAGTATTAAATACATTAATTTTCCCGTCCCCTTCACGCAATGGTTAAATTATTTGGTGGAAAGTATGGAACCGAAGTATCTTATTGGAAATTGAGTTTAAACAGTAGATTGACATTATTGGTTAATTAGCGTCACACTTAGCGAAAAATTGAAAATTCATTCCCTCGAATGAAATGGAAATCGAACCTACAGCCGACGTGCTGTAAAGCTGAAGCTACGCCAGACGAACTAGAAGAAATCTAATTTAAGAATTACTCAAGTCATTCAGTTACTGCATAATAAATCCCAATTGGTTAAATAACCAACTAAGAACACGAGCTCCGACGACATTTAGCCACGAGTGTCTCGCAAACGCGTCTTGAATATCTTAATGATTTACAAAGATTAACTAAGAACTGTCCCTTTATTAGAATAATATACGTTTTGAATTTAAAATTACACTTTCTTAGTACTTCTTACTTGGAAGTATAATTTTACTAATTCTTATTGTATAAAATATTTATCTTGTTGCTGATTATTTTAACTGGAATCTTCTTGATTATGAAGAGATTTTACCTTGAAATAAAATATAATTTAGTGAAATTCTCCGTTCTCTTTCTTTCTTTGTTTATTTCTTTTAAGAATTCTCTTTTAATGGTAAATATATTAATGGTTACTGTTTCTTGTCTTCATACATTTATTGCACTTTGCGTTTTGTTAGGACACGCTAGGCATTTCCCGATAGACTAAATTTCACGATTTATACCGCATAAACCTTGTGTTGAGACTCTCCGTTATTTGCTTGAAGTCTGAATTCGAGATACATATATTCAACTTTATTCATTAAATTAACTAAATTAATTATATTATTTTCCAAAAGAAAAGAACTATATGAGCACGAAATTAATAAAAAAAAACCATTTATTGTAATAGTTAATATCCCTTCTTGTTCCACTTCGTGAAGCATACAGATAATTTCGTCTGTAATAAGGAATTGTGTTTGGATTGCCTTCATCGATGTCCAATACATATTAAATGTATTGACAAGAGCAAGAAATAACTATTGAAAATGTTTAGGTATTTAAGATTTAATTAAATGAACAGTTATTTAAAAAATAACATATCTTAAAATGTAAATTTTCGAAAATATTTTGTTGAAACATATTAATTTTGTATTATATTATTCTACTGCGGACTCGAACTCGTGGTCAAATGTAAATAAATAGATCTGGTACACATTATTTCATTACATTTGTGAAAATCGAACCCGCAACCATTACGTTTACAGTTAGATGCATTCATACATTATGCATGTGACTCAGTCATATACACTCTCTGCGTGTGCAGTTAACCAAAGGCCGTCCTGCAGGAGTACAATCGTATGACTGTAACGTGGCGGTTGTGGGTTTGATTCCCACAGCGTGGAATGAATTATTATTTATTAATATCGTCATTTCTTTGCTTTGCTCTCAAGATCGCGTGGTGGTGAGTTCCACCACTCAATATGGAATGCCTGGAAAATTCAGTGAAAAGTTGGGAATTGGGTGTCTTAACACTGGGTTTTCACTGCTTACTGCTTCTATATGTGGAGTGAATCTCTAATTACTAATTAAAACCTCTAATTACTGCAGATTTTTTTTTATCGGTCATGATAAAGTATCGTATCGTATTTGTGTTGAAATTGTGATAAGGCGTCTTGTTTGTCTTTCTAAGCACTTTAGTTTTACTTGCGAAGCTTAAGATTAGAAGTTATACTGTCTATTCCGGTCGGCATACATTTATATAGCAACGTATATATTATATATATATGTAGATAAGCGTATTATAATTTATAGTTTAATTTTGCTTCTATACTTAATAAGCAATTTAAGATCATATCCAAAAAAAAATATCGTAAGAGCCTTAAACTTTACTGTAATAACAATAAAATAAGAAAACTTGGTTTATTAGATTTCTTTTTAATTAATATATTTTACTATAATGATAAATTATATCGATGGTATCAGTGTAGGATCGATTTCCACTCGATAAATTGTATTATTTTTATTCTTTTGAATAATTTTTATAACTCAAAGCATGGTATTGACTTCCGTTGTGTAAAATAAAAACCATTAATGGGATTTCAAATAATTATAAAAAATTAAGAATTATTTATTTTAAACCTAATTAAAATATACGCTACGCACTATCCAATTTTTCTGACTGTATGCATCGTTACTATGGCGAGAAAATGAAGTGAAATTACTCAAGTTGGAATCGAACCCACAACAGTGTCTCTGCGCCTGTACTGGTCTGATATCTGTCTCTACAATAGCTCTAGCTCAATACAAATTCTTTTAGCAAGTAATCGCACTATGTATTGAGTTGCATTGAAGATAAAACTAAGTTAGAGCATAAATCTATAGACGTCGGCGCAAACTTTAGACCGATGGGGATTAGTCTTTCCACTGCAGTCTTTACTTAAGTTCCCGGTTTCGGTGCCAAAGCGGTTCGATTAAATGAAATTCTCCTGATTACTTTTATCTACGTACTTCAAGATTTGAAGTGACGATCACTTCTTTTGGCTTGCAAAACTTAATTATTTTCTATTGAAAAAGTTTTTTTTTGAGAGATATGTGTTAACATTACGACTTTAATGGGAATATTTATGGAATTTTGACTACTAAATAAAAATTTTAATCATCTGGAAACCTTACGTGATAAAATACAGCTCTTTGCTCAACACCTCGAGATTGGGTTATTAATAGTATTATTATTATTTTTTAGCTTCACGCTGTGTCCCGCATTCAGCAGGGTCGGCAGAAGGATCCTCGGTGTTACATTACACGATTCTCCACTTTCTGCCGAATTCTGGAGGCATTGCGTATTGAGTCGCAGAACTCAGCGCCTTTGCCTCGACACCAGAGCGAAGAAAATGGAAATATAAATGGAATGGAAAAATGGAAAATGGGAATCGAACCCACAACCCTCACGTTACAGTCACACCCTTGTGCCGCTGCGGTACGACGGCCTATTAATATTATAATAACTTCTATATATTTATAGTAAATTCTCTCAGTCGTCGGCATCAAACTACCACACATAATATACCAGCTTCTAAATATTAGTATGAATTAACGCATCCTCACGCTGTATAAACACAATTTAACGCTACTATAACAGTTATCTCTTAAGGCAGTCAGAAATTAACTCTTCAGAGTCACGTCCAAAAAGAAAGTTTATAGTCCATAAAGTCACTTAACATCATGCCGGCGGTAGAATGTATACTTGATAATACATTTTATGTGATTTCACCCCAGGATGAATTTGGATCGCGTGTTTTATGAGTGGCCGAAGATATGCATACGGTTGTTGGGAATGAAAAGTAGAATTAGTCTTAGTGCCAGTGAAGAAAAATAGGTATTTTCGATAATTTGTCGATTTAGACGGTTGTGGATTAGATTTTCATTAGGTGTTACTAACAAAAAGTCACGTTTTATGTATAATATTTAAATTTATAAATAATTTCTATACAAAATATGGTATAATTTTGGATTCTATCAGATTATTTGGATAATTGGATTGTTTACATAAAAAAAAATATGTGTAAAATTGCTTGAGATCTGATATTCATAATAATGCGTTAAGCCTGACGACAATGTGTCGTAACAGAAGAATTTTGTTTATGTCCATCTTTTATGGCGGTCGTTCTATAGAAGGGATGCCTTCTTCGAGATGCGCATATCAAATTAGTTTTGAGATTAATTTTCCGTCACTTCTGTTTTATTGCTGCCGAGCAAAATGGGGAATAGAATAAAGAAACATGGACATAGGCTGTAATATTTCCATGTAATATACTTTTTTTATGGTTTTTATCAATGATAGATATGAATATCTGTATGATATATTTGATAAGTTGTTAAATTGTAGGAAAAACGATATTGCGGGAGTGATATATTTTATTGTATTATATATTTTTTCAGCTTCACGCTGTATCCCAAACAAGGTAGTTCAAGCAGAAATCTAGTGCTATGACACTCCATTCACCACATTTTACCCAATTTTTGAGATATTGCGTGTTGTTTAGGAGGAATTCTCATCACGCGAGTGAAAATCGAACCCGTAACCATCACGTTTACAGTCAGATGCTGTCCAACTGCATTGACACAACGAACTGTGATAATCGTTATAAATAATTTAAGCTGTCTCGTTAAACGCGTTATATTGTTACACAATTTACCCCTTTGCCAACAGAAGTAAGGATGCTATGTGACAGTTAATGGGATAAATAAGCGCTGGTACTGTACTGGCAACGGCACTCGACTAGCTGTACAAAATTTATGAATAGCAGAGAGATAAGCGAAATTCGTAGAATACATTGTTTTTTTTTTTGGAAATAATGTGATATGGTAACTTGTTTAATATTCCAGTAACATATTATTTATTAGAAAATTTGTTTAAAACAAACATATAAAATATACTTACTTATCAAATCACTTGATAGACTAGTCGTGGTCAACGTTACGGTTGTGCGTTCGATTCCCACTCAAACAAATAAAATATTTAATATTTTCATATCCCCGCTCTGGTTTGGGGTTGGGTTCCACCATTCAATACACAATGCCCAGAATTCGGCGAAAAGTGGGAACCGGAGGTATCTTGATGGGAACGGATTGTCTTTACACAAGGTTCCCAGGTTCCCTTCACTTGTATTATATAGCGTGATCCAAAAAAATCTAATTGATATTCCATCAACTGTCCTCGAATGAGACTGCATTTGCATTTTACACCAGCCTATTAATGCATAATTTGGTGCAGGCCAAAAAACAAGCTTTTCGTTTCTAACAAAATGGTAGAACTTCATTATTTCTACATCATGCAATTTAGCCCGCATTGTCCACGTTTAATAGGAACTTCGCTGCGAACAATAGGTTTCTATAATCCACATAATATACGAAATGCGATATAGTTTCATCGGCAATGCGTATATTTCATAATTTTCACTGGAGCTTAAATGTGTTGATTTAATAATAATATCAAATATTATGTCTAATTTTAATGGTTAATTTTGTGGCATATAATATTAGACCGTAGAGATTATATTTGTACAATTTGTCGATTTTGTGCCAGTTTGTTACAATTAATATAAAATATTATTTATTAAAAAGCTCTTTGAGCCTTCAGAATTCGGCGGAAATTGGGGAGTGGAGTGTCAGTAACTTCCCTTTTCCTACTTTGCTATATAGCAATAGATTATATAATAATATATTTTCCCTTAACCCTCCCTAAAATGAAATTAAATATAATACAAATGTGCAAAAGAAAACATTTAATTTTGACAGATTCAAAATGCCCGCCCGGATAGCATCCACGTTTGAAATACAAAGTGAAAATGGAAACAGTAATAACAATAACGGTGTCTATTCATTTAACTCTGCTTTCAATTTAATTTAAGTCTGAAAATGTACTGACAGGTGTAGTTAAGGCAAACAGAATAAAACACAGCAATTTCCTGAGCACCGCGCCCGTGGAAACGGAGGTGCTCGTTTTCGATCTATAAGCGCTTGTTTTTTTACGCTGGTGTTGAACGCAATGAATGTAGGTTTGAATCTAGTAAAGGGTAATAATATAATTATGTTATTTCCTGGGATAGAGTGCCGCTATCGCCTAAGCAATGTCTTAAAATTACCTAACTCACATAAAATAACTCCGGTCGATTCTGGGGCAGTTTTTATTGAACGTCCATTTCTTTCATTAATGTAAATAAGGCCACTTGACAATATTTCATTAATTTAAAAAATAAAGTGTTTTTAAAATTAATAAAATAAGGATTATTACGATAGTGTAAATGTGATATTAAAGAATTTGTAATTAACAATACAAGCTATGAATTTGCCATTTAATTTTTTAAAGTTTTGTTTATTTTACCAAGGTACCATACCATATTGGTTACAATCGATTTTATTGTAACGGTTAAATTTAACTAAAAACTGACAATACAAGATTTAAGATCAAACACCAAAGCATACGTCGTATGTTTTCAGTTCAGTGCTTTCTTCCTATTTCCTACTAACTCGTATTAAGCGACTTCTATCGCCCAACAGCAAAATTGCTACCTATTTACAACCTGACCACATTTCACAGAAGTGTATATAAATCAAGAAATAAAATATTTCTTTTATAAATTCAACATGATTTACTACAGTTAATAGAGTTAGATAATTCTAAATAAGTTTTTGTATGTATAAATACTGTAAAATAACTAATTGCTAAAATAATCTTAATTTTAGACTTAGTGATAATCTTCAAAAAAATCTTTATCTGGTGCTATATTTTTAAATACACTAAATTTAACTAACGTAAAGTTTATATTTCCATTTTTTTCACTCTGGTGTCGAGGCGTTGAACTCTGCCACCCAACACGCAATGCCTCCAGAATTCGGCAGAAGGTGGGGAACGGAGTGTCTTAACACCGAGGTTACCTCTGTCTACCTTGCTGTGTGCTGGGTATAGTGTGAAGCGATCATCAGATTTCTTTTGTCAGCTTCTTTATTCTTAGCTCAAATTAATCATCATATCAAATTTGGAGTATTATGCAAACGGCTCAAACTGACCCTGGATCTTTTTATTGGAGCTTTTCATGCATCTGCGATGAAACACTTTTTTCTCTTACAGATTTAAAAGGGAATGAAATTATGATTATGATTATTTCTATGTTGCGTCAAAGGCATTATAAATCAGTAGAGATAAATATTTAATACTAGTAATTAAATTAATGAATTATGTTCCTAAACTTATAAGATTTTCTTTTTGTGCCAATCCTTTATACTAATTCAAAAAAAAAAACAAAATAGCTTTCAGATTTTCACAAAAAAAGACACCGTTAGGGTTTCGTACATCAAGAAAAAAACAGACTCTCATATGGACAGAAAAGCTATGCACTCTTATATAATAAGCTATTTACAAACTTATATTTATAGTTAATTTGAAATGATAGATACATCAATATTAACAGTTAATAAGGTTAAGTTTCTTAATTTTTAGAAGTTGTATATCCCGTGCGCTTACTATTATGAAATTGATAAAGAACCCTCTGTAGGACAGTCGAATTCCCGATTGACCAGTTTTTTCTACTACGGCAAGTATCATTAGTATTCAAGTGAGCTACAGCAACAGTAATACCTAGGAATTGAATGTACTAAAGCGGGCACATGTCTCAATGGAGAACTGTCCTCACCTAAATCAGGTTGATAAATGTATTCCTATGCGTGAGAGATGGCGATTTCAGGGAAATGGTTCCCTTATGTCTTTTGTAAGTCTTGAACAGGGATTTACATATTTATTAACTTGCAAGAATATCGTATTATTCTTCTTTTATATTATTTTTGTTGATTGTATCGAGTTGGTGTTAAACTGTAGACAGGTTACGTGTCGATCAACTGCGGTGATTTCATAAAAAAAAAGTACGAACTATTATATATATATATATGCGTGTGTGTTGGTATGACCGGTTCATACCCTACTAAATATAAATACATAAAAAAACTAACTCTAATTAAAATCAAGTAAATCAGCAGCTTGCTTAGCGACGTGTGAATCACTAAGTTATCCGATGCATGAATCCATCGAAAGTTGCTTGAGCGGAATCGAACCTAGCTCCTTGCAGTCGCGTCATTGTGGTGGTGTCAGGGTTGACAAATATTTTCTATATTTAACATTTTTAATATGATATTCCTTAACTTAAGAACGAAAAATACTTGTTTTATATATGTTCCTATAGATAAGATAAATAGTAGCGGCATCGAACCGACAAATATTGCGCTTACGTATTCTCTCCCAAGGTGCCACCCAATACCAAATGGCAGCCTCAATAAAGTAAGTAACTAGTGATTTTCTTATCAGGTTCGTGTAAAAAGGACACTCCAAGATGACTCCAAGTTGAGGGTTGATGTCGTCGGCTAATTAGATTTTATAGACTAGTCCTTTTTTTTTGATTTCAAGCACCAAAAATTGTGTAACACGGGCTAAAGACTGAAGAAGAAAGAAATAAAATAGATATATAAAAATATTTATATTGGGATACATATTATTATTTTAATACATAAAATAATAATTTAATCTGGAAAAATTAAATAACCTTCGCATATTTTTCATATATTTTCAAATTTAATATACCAAGTTTTTCATATCGAAATTCAATTTTATCCGCAACCCTTCAAGCCACTCGACGATTAACCGAGAGTTGTAGCCGAACCGACGTCGAATTCTTTAAGCAACGCTCAACTTTCGTGGAATATGTTCGGTAAATATCATATGTGGAATTAGAACAAGTGCTTTTAGTTTATAACGATCGTTGTGGCTCTGTGGACGTGGTTTGATTGGAGACGCGACGTGGGTTCGATTCCTGTTTTGGAGCATACGCGCTAATTAATAATTAACGCGTATGTTTGTATGTCCGTCCATTTATTTCCTTGTAACTGTTAAACCAATGAACTAATTTTGATAAGTGATATGCATTTTTTTTTTTTTTTATCAGTGATAGGTAAGCGTTTGACCACTGTCTAACCTAATCGTAAGTAAAGACGAGGCCTAAGATGTAGCACGCTTACCTAGAAGAACCCTATTCACTCGACTCTTAAAGATCCCCAGATTGTAGTTATCGGGAAACACGGCCCCAGGCAGCGCATTCCATTCCTTGGGAGTACGTACGAGGAACGAAGACGCAAAATATATATATGAGATGATATGCATACTTAAATCAAGCGGACGGAACCTGCAGAGTATTAAGACATTGCGTTCCTTCTGCCTGTTTCCTTTATAAGTCACTTTTTAATTAACGTGTATTAAATTTTGCAGTTTTGAGGCTGAAAAAGACTCTTAGTCATAAATTAAATATAAAATTAGGTACATATAGAAAACCGTAAGAAAATAAAATCAAAAGCGATTTATTTGTGGTTATTTTGAAAGATTAACTTTTGATATAATCAATATATTGTTATTAATGCGATTAAAACTTTATAGGATTAAAACAAGTTTTCAATGGATTCCAATCAAATCATGAAGTTGAAATATTTCATATTTTTATTAATGTTATACCAATATACATTTATGCGTAAAAAGAAACATCAAACTTTAAACAAATTTTGAATTATTCAAAACCTTGTTATCCGACGTAAATGTGAATTGAATTTATTTTATATTATAGACCGTATAGCTGGTTCAAAATATAAATTTTAGTGACTTATACATTTTATTTTACCACCTATAACAAAGTCTGAGTGTCACGAACCTAAAAATACTTATGCAGATAACAGAATCGTCAGAATTTTCTTGGCCAAAAATTCAAATACAAATACAAATAAATGTTGTATTTCTTTAAAGTATTAACATGTTGGTTCTTTGCCAAGCTATCTGTGAATTCCGTTTTATCTAAACCCCCCCCCTATAATTTATCTATGGTGTTTCCATTTACCACGCTATAGCTTGAAATAGATATTTGTGCGATCTATTTAAAGTTTTGTTCAAGTGTAGCTTTCATATTTGCTTTTTCTTTTTTATGATGCAATCTCTTTTATTTACAGATTGAATGCAATTGTAAATCGTTGTTGGTTCATTTAAAAATATATTTTAACTTTATACTGTATCCTCATTGTCGTGCGAAACTAAACGTCGCACTTAAATGGAAACAAGACAATTCCAGAGCAGGGAAATGAAAATAAAAAATTATTCAGCCGAGTGAGAATCAAATCCACAACCGTCGCATCGCAACAATATTTTCAAAAATATATTTTTTGATCTAGAAAACAATGAAAAAAAAAGAGTGTTAGTATGTAATAATTATTGTAATAGTATAAGAACTTACCTACCTCGTAAAGTAAAGTTATTATCAAAATAAGCACGGGGCGCTGTACTCAGTCATGTATCTGTAATGCTCTGGTTCAAGGCTCTGCATCACTCAGTTATAATTCACGCACAGATCGCACGGAAATAGAATATTTAAGCGAGATCCTCATATATTTTGAATTAGACCCAACATCTTCTGATATCTTACATTTCTGTACAGAATTGGGTAGTTATGTATTTGTGTATATATGTATACATATATGTATATAATATATGTATATAATAAATTTAAATATAAATTTACAATATTAGTTTAATTACTTTAATATATTTACATTAATATATTGCAAATAATAAAAATATTTGTTAACAGAGTTGTAAAAATACGAGTCTTTATGTATCAATTTGTTATTGTGTTACATTTGGTAAAGGAGAACTTGTTATTAATACAGTAAAAAATCTAAAAATGTAATAAATATGAATATTGTGTAATAAGAGTCTTGCTTATAATGTTTATTATTCAGGCTTACTTTGTACCACATACTACTTAGTAGATACACTGTAGGTATACTGTAGGCAGGTATTAGGGCATTAGGCAGGGCATAGGGTTTCTTTAATACTTCTTTCAATATAACTACAAAAAATATTTCCTCGGTAACAAGGCGTTGAGTTCCACCACTCAATCAACAGTGCCCTCATAATTCGGAAAGTGGGGAACGGAAGTGTCTTCATGTGAACGTAGTGCTTTAACACAAGGTTGCCCCTGCCTACCCTGCTACCATACGTGGGATACTACAGAATGAAATTAAAAAAACAGTATAGATATTTTTTTTATTCCCGAACTTCTTTGTTAAAGGACATATTTATATAACATCAAAAACGCAATATTATTAGAATAATTGTTTATTCTAATCTAATCTCATTATAACTGTCAAATCCCGTACAGACAGACATCCAAGGAATTCCATTACCACTATCAAACGATAATGTTGTTTGAGAGTGCTATGTAATTAAAAGGTAATTAATTAATAATAACAAAGCTTAACGATTGTCTATCACGGCGTCGCGCGTGCGTGAAGGCTGTGCGGGATATACAGAATTATGTATTCATTCACGGTAATAACGTTGGGAAGGCTTGAGTGTGAGGCTAGAGCGGGCTTTCGTCAATTTTATACGTGGGTGTGAGAATGTAAATGCAACAAGTCGTGAGTTCGATTTCCATTGGAGGAAATGAAATAGTTGATAGTTTAATTTTATCGCTGATCAGTTTCGTCATTCACCACGCAAAGCCTCCAGAGTAAGGTGGAAAGTGATGATATAATTTTTAATAGGAACGGTGTATCTTAATATTAGACTCTCACATTCACTCTGCCTCTCCTGCTGATGATCGGGATACAGCATGAAGCTAAAAAATAATTAGATTAAGATTGGAAAGAGATTTAAATTAGATAGAATTCATTATATTATGAATCCTCAAAACGCTACCTTCTATGAGCTGCAGCGAAACCTCAGAACAAGTGTAATTGAGTTGTTCCACAGTTCCGATAGACTCCTTTAATGCGTACAGTGATACATATTAATTTGCTTTGTTAGTAATTAAGTTTTGAAATTAAACGGTTACTCCATAATTGACGTTCGACGATGTTTGTATTTATAATTATTATTCAATTTTACAACCGCTCGCGTTTACTGTACAGTCTATGTTTGGCATGTGGCGTGGAATAACACACGGAGTAAACTTTGCATAAGATAGAAGGTAGTTTTAATTGAACGTCTAGTTGAATATTCAATTTTAAAGTAAATATAGTATTTTGATTGCAAATGCTTGTATAATAGAAATTAGTTTTAAATTATAATTTCTTTATTAATTAATGTTCATTACTTTGTTCTGGTGCAGAGGTGAAGCGTGACTGAATCCAGAATTCGTCGGAAAGTGGGGAACGGAATTCGCTCGGCCTACCCTGCTATATACGATATACGTTGCGAAGCTGAAAAATAAAATTTGTAGTAATCGTTCGTTTCATTTTTAATCTACTACACATACTAACTATCAAATATCTAACATATCGCCGTCAGAGTCCGTCGTGATGCAGGGAGAGGGGTGTGACTGAAACGCGACGTTATTTTTAATTATTTTCATTACGTCGCTCTGGTACAATGGCAAAAAGCACGCAATACAATGAATGCAGGCAATCAAAAAATTCAATGGAGAACGAAGTGACTTAACACAAAGGTTCCTCTGCCTACCCTGTTATTGTCATTGATACCAAGGTAGATTATTATAGTATCTACATATATACAGGAAAAAAACAGAAAAAAAGATAATGAAAGAAGATATTTTAAGAATATCACAAGAATAGTTTTCGTGCTAAAATTCTTTTTGAATGACGTTATGATACATCACCAATTAAATATGGCTGTATTTCAACATTGTTAAATAGGTAAATTTATTATTCTCAGAAACACTCGTAGTGTACTCTGTGTGTCTAAAAGTGAGAGCGTCGCAATCAGCCCGTCTCTACAGAGTGCAGGCACAAAGGCTGTACTACGACGAGCTGTGATGTAACTTACAGTATATACTAATTTGTAAAACTGGTGTTTACGCTGGAGTGGTTGTTCATATTAATAACACAAATGTATTTATGTAAAGAGAATATACTCTCTTTAAATATAGCGTTCTAAAATTAATAAAACATTGAAAACAAAAGCAATGTAAGAAAATAATAATTAATTAAATAATAATATAAACTAAAGGAGACTGGATAAAGATGATCATAAAAGAGAGAGAGACGAATAAGTAACTGTAATTGTCGTTTCTCTTATTTACCGGTAACCTTTGTACATAATATTGTAATTATGCTTATTTATTGTAATATAAACTATACTGTACTATATTATCTCTTATTTATAGTGAAAAAAATTTTGTTACTTTATTTCAATCACTAAAACCTGATAAAATTACAATATATGTATATATGTCATTTATAGAACTTTTCTTTTATTTATTTAATTTATGGTATGGTTTTTATTTAGTATAATGACAGTTTTTAGTAACAAAATAGTGGATTAGAATTACACAACAACACAAACCCCCAATATATAAATAAAGAGTATAAATAAAAGGGTCATCAAAAAATCTTGATTTGTAATATACAAACACAGTGAAAATCCAAAAAAACTTTGTATAAAAAGTTTTTTTAAATTAATATTTTATTTTTTCATTTTAACATATTTCCGTTTTAAAACTTTTACATTTAACTGTAAATTTATGATATAATAAAATAGTAATTACACGAATGGCCAACACAAAAGGACTTAATCAATCTGTGAACGTACACAATTATAATGCATTTATTGTCATTCCTTTATTGTTATAAAATTAAGCAATAATATGAAATATATTTTCAGCTTGATTTTTTTTCTTTATGTAGTAAATAATATATTTTAGATCGTCTCTAAAATAGTTTGTTTTTGGATTTGTTCCTCACTCGAGGAAATTATTATTTTCTTATTTCCCTGATCTGGACTTGAATCTCCATGTAAACCTTCACAGAGGACTTTTTGAACCTGAAAATTCTTAAGGAGAGACATAATAATAATATAAATAAACGTAAAAATTATCATTATTTCTTAACGTTGAAGCAAAAGTACACAATATAAATACAAAAACTAATATCAAAAACAAAAATAGAGCAGAAAGTTCCGTGCGACCGGCCACCCTTCGGGTAAGTCATCCGGTAAATAACAATGCAAATTGAAGGTTTCTAAATGGATAGGATGGAGAAACAGATACGTAAATAATATTTTATAGATACTAGCCGTTACCCTCTCCTTCCTCCTCCCCCTTCCCCCCCAATAGCAACGTTGTTTGCGTGGATTTTAAGACGTAAAATGAAAAATCTTGTTTTCTCTTCCTATAGAAAATATTGAGAAATCCACTCTATTGTTTGTCAGTCACGTAGTCGCTCATACGTTTTTTATAAGTATATTTGAATGGATATTGGATTTAAATAAGAGTTACTAACAATAGTATGAAAAGTTCAGTATATATATTTTTATGGTCATCATAAGCGAAAGTGTCGGATTGCACTGGCTTATTTTTGGTACAATAAAGTGCGGTTTTATCACAACACAACACGCGATGTATTGAATTCGGGAGTAAAGTAGAGAGCAGAGAGTCTTCGCACTAGGCTCTCTGTCATCCACTGTTTAAATGACTGAATGTTGAAGACATGAGCTCGTTCTCGTTATTAATAAATTTGGTGACAAGATTCGACACAAGATTACATACGTAATTCAAAATTTTTCATAGCCTCTTTTAGTATTTAGAAGAAGACATTTTAAACATAAAACATAAAGTAGTATGATTTATTACGAGCCTCTAGCGAGGGAAGTTTTCGTTTATCTTTATGCAAAGTGAAATAGTGGAACGAGGGCTGTTCAAATTCTATTGAAACAATCATTGAGTTGAATTCAATGGAACATTTGAAAAGTAATCTTAATTAAATTTTAAATGAAACCTCCAGATTTTTGTCACTTTACTGGAGGATATTGTGCTCTGTGGTATTGTGGTAGGTCGGTAGTTATAGGTTCGACATAATTTTATGTGGGCAGGCGCGCGCTTTGTCTCCGTACCAGAGAGAGAAATGAAAATGTATGTGAAAAGTGAGTTCTAGCTTCGCCTCTTTTATTTTCGGCATGTTTATTTATAAAATAACGATACGATGAAAGACATGAGAGAAACGAATTTGAAAAATTACACAAAAAAAAATCTATTATTGAAAGACTTAAACTTAAGAATTAAAGCTTAAACTAGTTACAATCAACGATTTAAAAATGTAACGCGAGCATGACAGCAAACACTATAGAGTAGACGACAAACATAATCTTATCTATCGCCTCAGCCAGCTCCATGGTTTCATTGTGTTCAGGGTTGTCATTTTGCATTTCTTCGATGTTACCGCTTCGTGGTGGCACGACAGTGTCGTCCTCGCGACACTCGTCTATGGTTTCATAGATCTGACATACCTGAGAAATAGTTGAAAGTGTATTAGTTTTAAATGATTTTTTTTTATTTTGTTATTATTTTGATGAATTGAACTTCCCACTCGAAGAAATGAAATATTTATTTACGTTTATATTTCTATTTTTTTGTCTTCGTCTGGTGTCGAGGTAAAGCGCGGGCTTGAGTTCTGCTGCTCAACACGCAATGTCTCCAGACAGTGGACGAGGCGAAAGAGGTATACCACCAGCTCGCAGCTTTACTTAATAACACCATTTTAAAGACAATATCTGGCTATCATTGAAAATTAACATTTCAATTCGATATTTTTTTGATCTTCCATGTTCTGACAGCCACCAGAAAAAATATATTATATATAATGTAATTGATTGATGTTAAAAAGCATTACCTTCAAGGGCGGCAAGCAAAACAAAGCTCGAAACCACTGTGCAGTTAATATGTTCTGAATAGCGATTGTCTTGCACAGCCGCTTGGCTAATGACGTCATTAGCACTACGTGGACAATGAGGGCCAGAAGCACTCCCCCCAACACAACCACGTAAAGAACCACTGAAAAGAAAATTATTTAATTATTACTTCATTGATTTTTGATTTTAGTTACTTCGTGCCCATTAAGACGCGTACAATCCACACTTTCTTATGGGAACTACGGAATTGTTACTTAATAAAAAAAATCGTACTTCCCATAAATGCTTTGCAAACAATGCGTCGTCATTCATTTATGATAAGTAAAGAATTCAGTAGTTTAAGCGAGCAAAGCTGCGAGCGGGTTGCTAGTTTATTATATAATTGATTTAATTGCAGTTTAATACTTTTATTTGGCATATTTAATTTGCTTGATCGTAAATAATACTTACGTATAGTAGGCACAGTGTGACAAGGTATCAAATAGTCAATAAAACACATTCCCATACAAATAACGACAGTGCAATATGAGTAAAACCAAACTCTCTTCATGTCAAGGGGTTCACTCCAAAAGGAAAGTAAAACGAATGTTACCAGAGCTGAAAAATAAATAATATATATAATAATAAGATTTTTGGCCTAAGCGAAAGCTCATTCTGTAAATCATTACGTATAGATTGGTCAGATGAATTGAATTGAAGTTGTTAAAAATAATAGAAATATTTGCAGTGCTTTGACCGAAATGAAAAAGTATTTTAAATTATATCAATATGTCCATTATGAATATCACGATTTAAAAAAACAATTATTTTATTATATATTTATTATTATTAGACTGAATAATAGATTTTTGCTGCCGAAAATGGCTTGAATAGTGTAAAAAAATAATAAAAAATTAATTTTACCTAATAACGGAGTATAAAAAACTATATTATAAGCGGTGGCACGACGTTTCAGTTTTACATCGATGACGAGTCTGTCACTTCGTTTGGTGTTGTTGTCGACAGCGCTGTAGACGCTGTTCCAAGTTGTGGCGTTTAACACGTACTGGTCTGATGTAAGCTCCCATTCGTTTTGTACCGTCTCATCTATATCTGCAAACTGGAATATTTGAAATATATGAGATATTAGATAAATTATTTTGTTCACTAATTAAATTAAAATTTAAAAAATGTATCATTATATGGAATTAAAAACTAACTACGCTATAATATATAGTAAGACTAGACTACTTAAGAAAGTAATATTAATAAAATATGTTCTTTTGAAGCATCACGCTGTTTTAACAGTTGGTTCCTATTTATTCGGGATAGGTGGGGTGATGCTAAATATTATATATATATATATATATATATATATATATACATAATAACAATTTCTTTCACCGAGCGGATGCATTTTTCTGAATTTTAGAATCAAATTACAGTATATTGAAGTAAATAATAAAAATCATAGGCTTACTATCCTCATTGTATTACTTTTAGGGTCGATCTGTTTCAACAGTATATGTTCGTGAACCTGCCAGGGCTCTATAATTATTGCACACTCGTATTCGTCGTGGGGCCACCTGTTTTAATAAAGCAGAATATATCATTTTTATAGCAAATATGACAATTTTTTTAGTGTAATATGTGATAATAGTGAATTTTTTTTGGTGTATATAGTGTTATATATCTATTTTCTCATAGTTATGTTTTGTTTATATTTTTTTTAGTTAAATAAACATAATAAACTTACTTTGTCATAGTGTTGACCACGTCGTAACACCATGTGTTGACTGTAGTCTGCATGTGTAGGGTGGCTTCACCACTGTTGACCATCGTGATGAGCTCCGGGTTCTTAGAATTTAACAAAGATATGCTATCTGAGCTGCAATATAAAGTTATATTATATACATATCGCCAAACCAACCAAATTTCCAATAATTAAAAACTCAAAATTATAATCCTCTACGGTATGGAAGTAATCTCAATCATCTAAAGTGGAAATCAATGCTGCACTATATATTTTCACCAGAGCGAGCAAATTAAAATATCTTATATTTTTGAAATGAAATCGAACCTACAACCACGTCACGTGTACATTTTCAATGACCTTCTATCAATGAACAGAATAAAAAAGTTAATATCAATGTTCCTATTAAGAGAAGAGGCAAATACATAGTTTAAATTTGACTTCTGAAGTCACAGTTTAAATTTAACAACACAAATCTATATGTGGATCACTATCGTTATGCAATTCCTTTGTGACAAAAGTAGCGCTGTGCGGAAATAGCACTTACTTGAAAACAGATAATGCTGGACTCCATATTTGGCCTTGTCGGAACGTGAGATACGTGGTGCCGTTGAATTTACTCGGATTCCACGCCATACTGTCGTCAGTCCATTTCTAATAATAATATGTGAAATAAGTAAGTTCTTTATCTTATATATCTATCTTTATCTTTACAGTCAGTCGTTCCCGATATACTTACTCTGACTAAAGATATTCCTGTAGTGAGTTTAGCATTAAACGCATTATATGAAACGCTTGTAATTTTAATTCCTATATCAACAGGTAATCGTGGTCTGGGCGGAACGTAAGGATTTTTGTTGTATAACAAAGTTCTTCTTAATTTGTCGGAGTTGGAGATCTCTGGTTCAACTGCCTTGGAACTTGGCGTTACTGGAATTTCGATAATTCTTTTATTAGTACATCTAATAATATATATTAAGACACCATTAAAAATGTTTTTTATATTGTCATTATAAAGTTAGTTAAAGTTACACTCACCATAGGAACCATTACTTGACGGTATCGGACAATCGTATAGGAATTTAGCCTCTACGCCGTTCCATGCGGCGAAACTGAAGTAATTTACCTCGATCGGGAACATATCTTGATACGTCAATATTGGCATGACTTCACCTTCACGTCCAAATTCAATAAGTCCATCTAAATGCAAAATATGTGTATAACGTTACACCTAAATAAAATGAATTACCTAGAGAACAGTCGTGGCACATGGGCACAAGCGTGACTGTAAGCGCGATGTTTTAATTTCTTCGTTCTTTCTACAGCGTCGATAAAAAAAATATTCAAATATGTATTAATTAGTCACATTCTTGCTTAAATATAATAAAAAAATGTTTTTATTTTTACTCTTGCATACCTCTAAGTAGTTAGTTAAAATATTCTCAGATAACTGACATAATATAATGACATATTTGTAATAGATTACCTTCAGAAATTTTGATGTAAAATGCTCTAAACTCGATAGGAGATAGTATGCCAACTGTTTTTGCAGAAGCTCTCGCGTTTCTCTTCAAGTTACCTCTTAGTTCAGTAAACTTGTTGCCTCCTCCACCTACAACTAAAAGTGTACAAAAATTAAAACATCTTACTTTTTTATTATATCCATATTAATATCTGGAAGATTGATTTTCTTTAATTTTTATGATCTCCATATTTTTTCCAGTCAGTGACTGCTACCAATAAATACTATGAAATACCGTGGATACTATCAATCCGTACAATCGTACGCACTAGCGCGCGATTGTAAGCGCGACAGCTGTAGGTTTGAATATCACTCTGAGGAATGAAATATTAGATATTTTCATTTCAACGCTCTGGTAAAGAGGCAAAGTGCAAATTCTAGGGAAAACAAGCTATCATAAAACTAAATTCACAGGTTTCTAAGGTATGAGTATACCAAGCAATGTCTCTTAGTAGATTTTAACTAGCATTAAGTTATCTGTAATATTTCCTTCCACAGCGGTTATAGTCAATTCGGGTTTTTACTACTTACCGAATTCGTAAACAGAGACTGTAGAATCCGGTTTCGCGACGGGAGAGAGTAAAATGTGTCCATTACTAGCTGCCAATGTCGCGATATGCATTTCGAATACGATACTGGGATCAGATTTCATCATTTTTCTCTCTTCGTTATTCACCGTGTAAAAGGTTTCGTAGAAATAACCGTGTTGACAGAGATGCTCCTTACACTGCATTGCCACTGTGAATGTATTCATATGGATAACAAATACTGATAATATTTATTTTTATGGCTACCCTACTCTCTTTTACGTCACTAATTAGTCATTTTTCAAGAGCTTTCAAAAAGCAAAATATTCTTAGAATGGACAATGCACGTAAAATAAAAAATGTAAACAAATATTTAAAGTTTAAATTTAATTAATTCTCTTCGCTTGATTATTGCAATTAAATTATAGAGTGAGTAAATTATAGACTTTAAAAACATCCTATAAGGCTGTCGAAAGTTAAGTGTACATATTAACAATAGAAAATCCAAATTTATTTTTAATATTGTTTGTTGTAACTACAAACCTTAATGTTGATTTTATCTTTTAGCTTCATTTTCTCAACTCAAAAAAAATACACCAAAGATAATAGAATCTTAAATATCATAGCAGTAATTTATTACATAATTTAAATTTTATTTTAATCAATGTAAATAATAAAAAAAATTATATAGATCTGAATGTATAATATATTTTAAGACAAGAAAAAAATCTTGTCGTACAAAAGGCTAGTGATGTAATTATAAATACAAATAAAACACTATTTTAAGAGAAAAGGAATGAGTAACATAAATTCTTGTTCAATTTTTCAACTAAATTAAATTTAAATAAATTAGAACTTTCAAAAATTGTGTTGGCTAACCCACTGAAAGTTATTAAGACGTTTTGAATAATTAAAACGAAACGAACGTTCGAGGAAATTTAAGTGGTACCTCCGCGATCCAAGATTTGGAAATTATAGAAAACTTCCAGTTGAAAAGTTCAGCTTAAAATAGTTAATCAATTCCAAGCTTCTTTGTTAAATTAGGTAATAAAATTAATCATACAATTTTATACAAAGAAAAATTGTTGATTTTACATATGTTAGTATTTATATGATAATAGTTGTCGTGATTTTGTTTGCGTCGACTCAATGAAGAGAATAAAAAAATGTTTTTTTCTCGTTTTCGTAAAAATTTTAAGAAGTCCTCTTATTATTTCCTCTTACTAAGTCCTCTTATTATTTTAAGAAGTACTTTCCTACACTCTTTTACCTACCTATATCTAAATAGTGTTGTATGTATGTATAGTCGTACATACAAAACGCTACGATATTTTTATGTACATGTATAGATATTATAAATTTATGCTCTCATGGCGTTGTAGGAAGTGTTCGACTGAACTCACCATAATTATAAGACTCAATAGAACAACATAAAATATTCTATACATCCTACCACGTTGCTGCATTGTCATCTAAACAATAAGTTCGCCTTTTTAGAAAACATAAAAATTTTAAAGTAGCGGGATAAAATATTTTTACATTTTCTGAAAAATATTTTTCACTCCTAATTGTGGAATAAATCTTTAAAATTGTTTAAAAACAAAAATCCTGCTACATCAGAATTTTCAATATACCCAATTCACAAAAACAAATATAATTAATAAAATATAATAATATTGAGAAAAATACATACTATCATAAGTAAATGTAAAATTGCCACACACTAGTGTCAACATCCATACATTCATGCACAATAAAGACACCCACATCATTTTGAATAATTAACAGAGAGACGAGGCACACGAGGCACACGAGGCACACGAGGCACACGAGGCACACTAGGCACACTAGGCACTTTTTAATTGAAAATATTTCTCTTTTTAAACGCTACAGCTGTAATTAAAGCCGCTAGCCAGTAGAATTATTAGTTCAGAAATATACGACACACATGAATGCAGTGTGTGCGTTCCGATAGACGGGCGTCCACTGTTTTTTTTTCTTTTATCAATAATATAATTATGTTGACGACGAAAATTATTATTAATATTATTATATATATTTTTATTGCTATAGATATCTCGCATTTATAGAATAGGCTGAGTTTAATTATGTCAGATCTGATCCTGCAAGCTCTTACACTATATGTCACTTTATTTGGTACAACGATGACGTATATGCAAATTTGTAACATTGGCATTCTAAACTGTTTTCTTTTCGACTTGCGAAAGTAAGAACGGATATAATTTAATAGGAACGGAGTGTTTTAACACTACGTTCTCAGGTTTCATCTGTCTACAATGAGCGGGATACAGCGTGAAATCGAGAAAAAAAAAAGAAAACAAATACTGTAGTGATAGTGCCGTTGAAAAGGAAATCCCAGAGGAAGTGTAGCCGTGGTTATCGGGGCGGACGCGTGATAAATAATAGCGATGTCATATTGTAGCAAAAATATTTAATTTATTGTACGTATCTTATCCTCAGATAGCGATTTATTTAAAAATTGTGTATTCATTGTTTCATCTACAATTTATGTAACGCTATA